>JANCMA020116326.1:0-14669 GCA_024336925.2 Zoanthus solanderi
GCAAGCAATTTTAGTGCTTAACACCCTGTGTACTATTCCAAATCTTATTTCTGCAACAAAATATAAAATATGTTGCTCTAATGGCAAGATAATAATAATAATAATAATAATAATAATAATAATAATAAATCATTGCTTTAACATTGGCAGATGGCTTTGAAATCAACATGACAAGATCGATAAATTTACAATAAAATGCTTGCGTAAATAAGATTACATTTCTTACATTTTTTAATTTTCATTTGTTATATTACCTTAATGATGAGTAAAAAATTGAGTTAGATTACAAAAAGTAATTCATATTGATTAATTCTACGTGTATAGTTGTTAGTTTTTGAAGTATTTTGCTCATTTATTTAATTTATTCTTTCCTAAGAAATGGTGGAAACATGTCAATCATTTTATAAATTTGACTTTTCAAGGAACATTGTAATGCTATTTCACCTAGGAAATTAAAACGTTATTAGATCAAATTTGTTACCATTGAATTGTTTCTTTGCGAAATTTTCAAATTCTACTGTGTATTTATGTCTTGATTTTGAGAGGAACACACACACGATGCTCTAGTTTGCTCCAAGAACAGCGAGAAATTTATGCGCGAGGCCTATAATATAGTATTTGATCGATCTTTTGTTTATATATAAGAATCAGAAGCGTCACTAATCTGGTACTAATTGTGATTTAAAACCTACTAGCCATAAAAACAAATAGAACCGAAGAAACTTACTTCATAACTTTGACGCCCAGCTTCGCGGGCAACTGAATGTCTTTTTGAATTTCGGTAAAATATAACATTCCAGAGTTTTGCAATTCATACTAGAAAGAGGAGACGAGCTAACTTCATCTTTAAAATTATGAAACCTAAAAGAGCTTAATTTTTATTTAAACTCATTAGAAATTTATTTAAGTCGATCAAATTCATTTCCTTCGTTTTAGTTTAAAATCTTTCAGATATTAGTCTTGAAAGAAGCATGTTTACAAGCACCATCGTCTACACACGCAAACCGCGCCAGCCAATTGTGGCCTCATTCTTAAAATACAGATTAACCTGCTACATTTTATCTTGGCTCAGCTCGTTTTGATTTGCCCCTCATTTCTGCTCTCGGAAAGAGCAGGCGCAGAAAATGACCTGCATGTGATACACTCGAGGAGCGTGCTAGACTGGAAACATGAAAAATAGGTCTAAATTTATATCAACCATTTTGATTTCCAAGTTTGTTAAGAAACAATGAAGTCGTTCGAACAACTCGGGGTACTACAAAATGCAAGATTTACCGGGGTCAAAATCCGCCCCTGTTACGTTTATATCATTCTTGAAAAGCTGCAAGTTAAGAAAAGGGCAGTGATTTATTTTGTCATTTTCAGCATTTTTTGTTGAACCCAATGATGAGAAACTTTTCTTCTTTTAGTAACTATCGCCGTTCCATTCACGGATATCAAATGTAACAAAAAACTTGAAGTTCATGCTCTATATATTTATTTTTTTATAAGAACAACTTAATAAGAACAACGAGGCTCAGACTGGCCAAAAATTAAGAACAATTTATGAACAAGCTCAGGCTGAGGCTGAAGAAAAGTGAAAATGTTTCTAGTTGAAACTTTAATGAAACTTGTCATTTACGTTCGCAATGTGTACAGTAAAAACACAGTAGCCAGTAATCTTAAATATATGTTCGAAGACCTCCTCAAAATGTAGAGGATCAGCATTGTTTTTCAATGCCTTGTCCCAACTGTTTTGATTTCTCATCATTTCAAACCGCTTATAGGAATAAGAACAAATTAAGAATAAAATGAGGCTGAAGAAGCCAAAAAATAAGAATAATGATTGACTGGTTCTTATAAAAAGAGGGTGTATTCAATTTCTTTTGCGTTATATTTTTGTATTTTGTTTTTGTGGTGGTTTTGTATCTATCGTTTTTTGTGAATCGCGTTCCAGGCGATTTGTCTTTAACAATCCCATGTAAATGTGCTCGGAATGAGAAGAGCCCCCGTCCATGTCGGGTTGTATTTTGTTAAAGCTTTGGTACGTAGAGTCACAATTCTTAGCGGTCTTCTGTAATGGTTTGTCGTCTGTTTGCTGTGTCTTGGTTTGTGGATACCCGGATGAGGAAGGTGAACACGAATGCTGAGTTAGTCGACCATCGTGGTTCCTTTCTCTTGTTTGAGTTGATTCGTTTGACGCCGTACGCGGGTTGCCGACAATGTCGTTGTAATTATCAAGCTCTACTGGTGCTGGAGGTTGTTCTTCATCTTTACATTCATTTGTGTCGATAGCTTCAAGCTCTGGGCGTTTTGACCGACGACATCTCTGTTTATAAACCAGAACAGTTATCACACCCAATAAGAGTAAACAAAAGACAGACAGTAGTAGCATTATAACTTGATAACTTGTTTGATCAAGCTGAATCTCTTTAACATCTGCAAGAGAGACGTTAAAATAGAATCATTACAGTTGCTTATGTTGCATAATTTTTAAAAAAAATTCATTTTAGAAAAAAGGTAGTAAGAATGATTTAATTTGCAGTTTAGCTTTTCAGTTAGCTTAAAAATTACGCTACACCTTCAAAACTTCTCGAATTTATATTTTTAACTCTTCTAACCATTTGAAAGATCTGATGATTTCTTCCTTTCATCATATGTTTCACTATGTCACTAATTGCAATCTCAATGCACAGCCAGCCTTCGCCTGTTTGTCGTCATCCTTCTTGTTGCTTCTGCCATCTGATGAGATAGTATAAATACTAGGAATGCGAACTGCTAAACTGTTTGAGTGTGGTCTGCTGATATGAGAGAGCTATACTCGTTCAAGGGTGCGCTTTGGTTTTGTCAATGATGTTGGGGGGCGGAGGGGTGCTGATAGTCTTGGCGATATATACGTTGGCTGGGAAACTCTGTCTTCTTCAAACTGACTACGACTCCAACTTGGTAACCTCTGCAAAGCAGGAAAAGAGTTGAACGCTGCTGACCTCTCAATGCATGGGCAAAAAAAAGCAGCGTCAGCAACAAAAATGAATTCACTGATCAGTTCCTCCAGAGTTTGGAGTCTAAAGGTAAACAAGTTGCTGTCAAAACGATAACGGATGCAGACGCCCTGCTTGATTAGGGAGGTTAAGCAACGAGGACTGCAACCCAAACAGCAGACAGCTCAGAAAAATCACATTTCTGGTTTGCTCTTTACTTCTTTGTGCTACTTATTAGGGCTTTGCTTCCTTCACCTTAAACTTTGTGAACAGAAAATAATAAAAAGGTTTCTCCATGAAAGCTATAAAAATATTGAGAACGTTTTTGTAATTCGCGTCCTTAACCTTGTAGTCACGAGAACTCTAAAAAAGGTCTTTTCACGTTCAAACTTTAGCGACAGCTACGTGCAGGTGCTCAGTTCGATGCGTTCCATTGTGCAGAACTTTATTGTATTTACTATAATTCTTTGCTGTCTTCATTGTCGCCTTCCTCGTTGTTTAAGGTCCATATTATATCATGCTGAAGATTGTCGGCGCTGACAATATGTAGAAAGTATCTGAGAGATCGCTCTCAAGTCTGATTTGACCACGTTAGTCATCATACAACTTGACAGCCATAATAAGATAATTGTTTAAACATTCGATTCGTTTCATGATTTACAGTATATGTATATGTATATGTATATGTATATGTATATGTATATGTATATATAGAAGTTCTCCCCACGGGGCTTTTCTGAACCTGTTTACAAGTATATACAGGGTCAGACAGTTGAGGGTCTTAGAAGTCCGCTAGAGTGGCTCACATATCAAGGCGCAACTGTCAGCCGATAAAAAATGCCCTCGGCGGAAGGAACACAGACAGACTACAACACCGGGATCACTACCTTACTCTTTGCGAGAAGTGTGTGGATTCTTTTAAGTCCCTCAATAGAAGGATTGAGAGACTGGACCTACGATTTAACGTCCTCATCCGAGAAGACGCGAAGGTCTAACCATTTGCAAATGTTAGAGCAAAGGCAGCAATTTCTCCTTAATTATTTAAGACCCTGAGTGGTGGTCCGGCTGGGAATTGAAACCGAGCCTACCGCACGATAGACTGGCACCTTACCAGCTAGGCTAACCAGGCGGCGGTATTCATTTCTGCTCACGGTGTCGAACGCTTTGGTCAGGTCAAAAAACGTTGCAAAAAAATCCATTTTGCTTAGAGTTCTAGGCGGAATTATCCTTCTCTAGTTTAAGCAATCACCTTTTTTTTTCTTTGTTTTTATGACTGTATCACTCAGATCTAGTGCTAGTGTTGCGCTGGAATCCATACTTTCTGATCTCTGGTGGGATTCCGTCAACTCTTGCTGCCTTGCAACTCTTCAGCTGTTCGATTTCCTTAATTAATAATTGTCTCAGTTATTTGATCGCCCAGTACCGTTTTAAATGGCCGCTGATAAATGCTACATTTTATGTAATAAATTGAACACTATATTACATTTTCAAATTACAAGTGTTTAGGCCTAGCGTAGTTTTTAGGCTTCGTCCACACTTATCCAAATACTTTTAAATCCGCAAACTTTTCTTTCAGCATTGAAAAGTTTCCGCGTCCACACGTATCCGAATACGAATCGAATCAGCCCGTCCACACGTATCTGGATTCACTCCCGCTCGTTTGAGTTGTTTATGTATTGTAATTTGTCCGTCTGATACCGAGAGAACCGTCAGAATGTCGAACCGTCGCTTGACATAGTTAAAATGTTTTAAATATTAGAGCCTCCGGAGAGTGCAGACGTGCTTTTCGTCTCTCAGTTTTTTTAAAATTTTTCCTACTGTCGTTTACTTAAGGTAACTGTGAGCTGCAGTTCACCAACTTTAGATTTAGTATTGTGTGTTACGTCGTAGTTTTTGAAATGGGGGATAAATTAAGAAAGGAACACGAAGAGCTCAAAATCCAACTTAGGAATTTCATGAAAGCCAAAATGACAGAGAAGTTAGATCGAAGCATCGCCCCGACTCGTGAAGACGTCCAGTTGCTTAACTTTTCATGTGATGAGCTTTTGGCTTGGAAGCACGACGCGATGGCCGAAATGGCAAGCTTCAAGGGCAAATTAGATTCCTTGGCAGAGAAGGTAGAAGAAATCAAATTATAGCTACCAATATAATTTAAAACTTGTAGGAGTGCCACAGCGGAACACAAGAGAATCCACGGAAGAAACAACAGAGATCTGTTTGAAGATTCTCAGCGGCAACGACATTGAGGTCAAAGAAGAAGATATCGACATCGCCCATCGGGTTAAAAGTAGAAACCAAAATGGCCGCCGACAGAACAACAATTTGCCAGCCGGCGCTCACTCTGACGTAAGACAACCAGGCGTTTTTTTTTAGAACTACGGGAAGTTGGGTTTATTTATCTTAAAATCATATATTTGAATCTAAAGACCAATTCGGAGATGTCATTTTAAGTCCTGGTGATGAAGAAACTTCCAAAGGCAAATGTCCAATTATTCTATAGCTAAGTATTATTCAATCCAGCAATCTGAAAATCTCTTCCATAAAGCCTGGTTTTCATATGTCGAGAATATGCTAGACAATCCGGGATTTTACTTTTTGACGACCATCACCAATTTTGCCCATATATCGGATGATCCCCAGAAGTCTGTCCCAAATTTTCCCGATTATGTATTTGACTGGAAATGGAAAGTACGCCAAAAATTAAACTTGAACGCAAAGTAAACTGCAGTTACAGCAACATGGACGCACTTGAGCTTATGCTGCGTCGTTCTCAATAAATCTGTGTTCTTAGCACTAGTCAATGAAAGGTTTCCATACAGTGGGAAAAAATCTGGGATAGTTCATCATCAGTCCTTTAGCGCCATCTGGCGCATAGGTCATGCACAAGTGATCTCCACCTCCCTTAGTTTAATCTTGCTAGCTTTTCCAGCTCTCTCCACCATTTTCCCGTTGCCTTGCGTTCTTACTCCGTTGAGTGGGATAGTTGGGAAACAGTAAAATCTTCGATCGTCTGGGGTTTTCCCGATATATGAAAAACAGGTTTAAGGCTATGCAAAATTGTGGAATTTCACCGATTAAAGGTTAGTGACTGGATGTGAGCGGTTTGTTTACAAATACACCCACGTACTGGCGACACAATGAACGAGAAATTTGAATAATGCATGAAGCGAAGCTTCGTTGAATAATCTACCCCTACGTCTTTAGAATTATGAGATCCCCAGAGTCGGATGTGTTACAGAAATGTTCAAATTTTCGTAAACTTTTATATATGATTTATTTGATTTCATAAAATAACAAAATATAATGGAAAGGGCCCTGTGACTGGTCATATTACTGTGGTTTATTGTGCCGGTAAACCACAGCTAGAAAGTATTAGTTTGGAGTTTATTTTTCTGTGTTTCCCAACATCCTGGGTGCATGGTTTATTATGCCGGGAAACCCATAAAAAAGTATGATTTATTTCTTAAATAACATGCAGAGATAAACTTTTATAGTTATTATATTAAGAACATCGAGGTGAGGAACTCAAGATCACCAACTTTTCCTAATGAAAAATATGCTGAATTTTAAAAAGCATTGGAAGGTTTCAATAAATATTTGATTTTTTGTAAAACTAACATATGAAAGTCCAGTTAATAAAAATTACCATATTACTAATTGATCCAAACGAAAAGAGAGCAAGCAGTTCATTCAGAATAAATGTCAAATGCAGAATAATTTTTTGTGTGTTACTTTGAACCATTGCCATCAAAATGTTCGAACTCGCGGTTGCCTACTATCGGTTGAGTGTAACTTTATTCAGAAAGAGCTGAAATTCTGTTCGAAATGTGACAGTCTCATTCCACCGTGTAGATTCACTATTTATAAATGCGCAGAGTGTAAATTTATTATGGGTGCATTCGATTGGGTAATCCGGATTTAGAACTTCGCAACCTCAGGGTGGATTTCAATTATGAAATCTAAATCCAGATTTCACAATCGAACGCACCCTATGTGTGAATAACATATTTTCCCCGCCACGTCTAGAACAGATTATGTGCTCAAGCCCGTAAGACAAAAAATGTAAAGATACGGAATTAAGTTTTTTACAACCCTCCCACATTTTTCATTATACCTCCCCATTTTTTTCCTTCTAGCAACATTGTTAAAATTACCATTAGTTGAACAATCTACCCCTGCGTCTTCAGAATGGCTACAATTATGAGATCCCCATGGTCGATGTGCGCACAAAAACAAACTGTTTTCATTTCCGTTGCATTCTACATCATCAAGCCATATTTTTCCTGTTCCGCGACCATATTTGGCATCTTGGCTAACTTTAAGGGCTTGGGTGTATCCCAACATACGACAAACAACATGACCGTCGTTGATGTCCCATGAATCATCACACACTGTTCCCCAGACTCCATTGTAGTATACCTCAACACGGCCGCTAACTGAATTTCCACTTCCACTCAATCGAACCTTACCTACAAAGTAGAAAACTTACTTTTAAAACGTACATCACATTACATCTTATTAGCATATGCTGTTATGGCAGTTTGCTTCGCTCTTTAAGTGTTTGCCGGTCTATGGCGATAGCAATTGAATAGGATTTAACTCTGTTTAAGAGAACTGCGCTTTTGAATATACTAGTTTTAGATCAGTTATATCAAAGTATAAGTCTTAGAGAAATACTATTTCAATTTACCTAAACTTTGTAATTACGATTCATTTAAGTTTTGATTGCAGAAACATGCTTGTATTGTTGTTTTATTAAGAATACCGTGCCTGAAAGAATGACCAAGTTATTTTACTGAACAGTTGAGAGAACTTTTCATAATGACATATGTCGTTGTTTTAGTAAATTAATATAGAAGTGTTATCACGTTTTACGGTACACTTAATACTTTAATATATTGTTCTGCATTAATAAATCGGCTACTTAAAGTGTTTTTTCATTAAAGTATTAATTCAATTAAACAAAGTATGGCAGTATAAGTATTATATTGATCATAATATTATGATTTTTAAAATAGGTTGGTGCAGGTACATTAAAAACCACGAAAACTCAAGAACGAGCAGTTTTATAGCAAATTTCGTCACTCTACCGGCCCCTGTAAACATAAAAACGGTCTAATTAGGACGTGTCTAATACGGGCATAAACTAATTGTAACTTGACTTGAGGCCAGACAGATATGGAATTTTGAAAATCTCGGGGATATATGTTTGACCAAATAGCCCATTCTTAGACTGAAAATCGCGTACATCGGTATTTTGCTAGTGTCTAACTATGCTAGGGAGTTTAAAATACGGTACGGCGAGAAGCTACTACGGCTACAGGAAGTTAAAATCGCTTCCGGTGACATCATCACACGTGATCTACAGCTCGTCGAGATTAAACGGATGGTGAGAATGATAGGGTAAATCTAAATTCTGGGATGAGTAATTGGAATACAACAGCAAGAAATTGTCGTCCGTGATAAGTTTTATTCCATAAGAAACTAAAAGAAACTCCCTTGCTTCTCGAAATGACGGCATTTCTCAATAAAATAAATAACAGAAACAACGCTTCGAAAAGTTTTAGTGCTGTTCCCTTCCCGCCAAATCTTAATCATTCAAAAGTGGCGAGAGATACGCCTAATCCCTCTCGGCCAGAGTAGCCGTTGTAGCTGCTCGCCGTACCATATCTTAAACTCTCTACTGTCATATTTAGATCTTAGAAAATAAGTATTTATCAAAACAACCTAAATCCATTTTCGCGAACTTTGATTGGCCCCCGTAACTCGCGATATCCAAGACTACAGCCTGCTTCACACTAACGACGTAAGCGCAAGGTGGATACGCATGCGCAAGAAAAAAGAAAATTTTGTTTTTCTTGTGATTTTCTTGCGCTTGCGATTGCGCTTACGTTTCTTCACACTAAAAGATTTCTGACACAAACGCAAGCGTAAGAAAAGCACGAGAAAAACAAAATTTTCCTTTTTTTTGCGCTTGCGCTTGCGATTACGTCGCTAGTGTGAAGCAGGCCTAATAGTTGATTTTGAGGCGGAAGTCAACATGACAGGAAGCGCTCGTGCTAAAACTAGAAAAACACATTTACATTTTATTGTTTTTTCGAAAATAAAGTGCATTTTTAATTCATTATTTTAGTATATACTAAAACAATTTTCCCCTAGAAATTGACGCTTCGCGTCTCGGTATATATCCACCACTATTCACCTCCCCTTTAGGGAATAGTTGTTAATTATAAATTTAGTAAGATAAAGCACCGCATTTGACAGTACCTGTGGAACAGTTCACTCCAGCATCTTCATAATGGGCACAATTGTGGTAACCCCATTTATCATGTACACAACAAGCAATGCTATCTTCCCTTCCACTACATTGTACGTTATCAAGCCATATTTTTCCTGTTCCTTCACCATATTTGGCTTTGGAATCAGCGTGTAGCGCTTTTGGAAATCCCAGCATGCGACACACAACATGAGCGTCGTTAATGTCCCATGAGTCATCGCACACTGTTCCCCAGACTCCATTGTAATATACCTCAACGCGGCCGCTTCCCGAAAGTCCATTTCCACTTAAACGAACTACAGTTGAATGACAGTGAATTTTTGTTGAGATATCATTTTAAAATTAAAATGTTAAGCCATTGAATAAAAAGCGCTGACCTTTTAGTATCGAGAGTTAAGGTTATTAAGAAACAGAAAACAATAAAATTAAAAATATCCATCATGGAAATATTGTGGCCAAAGTGACCATTATTATGGCTTCAAGTTAGCTACTAGCACAGTTATGCCATCTTGATAGCGTGGGAATAAACTGATAAACAATTGAATATAATTTCTTCAATGTCTCACAATTCTTGTCATTAAGACTGAGAGCCTAGGATCTAGCAAAAGTACTACTATTACACCTGCATCCTAGGCTCTCTCGGATTTTTAACGGTTTCGATGTGACCATTTTTGCTCATGAAGCCTTTTTTCGCCTCGAAAGAGGCCGAGTTTTCAAAGACCAAGTCGGCTGTCTTATTCTGGAAGGCGCTTCCCTCGATTCGCCTGGCATAATTGTATGGCCTATTTATTTGCCTAATCCTGTGCGAAGTAACTTTTGGACTGCAAGGGTTTTCCTGGGAGATATTTAGCATCGCCCGGGTGAAGCAGTTCGAATGGCGTTCGTCGGTTACCGCCACCTTCCTTCACTCTTATTATGTAGTGCTAGGGAAAAGCAGTCAAAATCCAACCAAATTGGCTGAAACGTAACCAGGAATGTCACAGGAATGCTTTGACAACACGCTGTGTAAGTTTCAAGAGATTTTATTAAATTTAAAGGTAGAAATTCTTAGTGTTTTTAAGAAACATATATTCTGTAAGTTAAAGCAGTCAAAGCAGTCAATAGTGTTATTGAGTAACATATATGCTAAAGTAAATCGCCTCGAAACATGAGCTTTGGCCTTCTGTGAATGATAAATGACTCCACAAAACATTTTTAACCACCAGGCTGCCCATGTTTAAATTACAGCTACAAATTTAGAACATTAAAGCAATACACCTTTTTGAATTTACTTATTTCAGATCCATTTTTTCTCAGTGTCTCATAATGTAACACATTCGCTTCAGCTTGCAGGACTTCACTTTCTATTAGAAACTTCTAGTATAAACGGTGTTTTAATTTAGTTTAGGGTTCCAAGGTTCTTAAAAAAGGTTCTTATATTTTAAAGAACTTTCATTTAATATATGATACTGTACTTTGGTTTTCAGTAAAGAAAAAATGTCATCTCAAATGACTGTTAAATATAAGCAGATATAATGATCTTCATTCATCCGTTGCAGCTGATAAAGTTTTAGAGCAATTCAACTGATAAGAACCCAACTCAAAACTTTAGCCTGAATAGATTGTTATGTGGAGGCGGCTTAAATTTAAAATTTTAGCCTAACACAGGCTAAGTTTTTAAAATACAGGTTCTTATACGCGGGATTTTACGGTATAAGGAACTAACACTATACACAGCTTTTAGTGAACAAGTAAACTCTGTACTACGTACTTGCAGTGTAGGACATGATATATCCGCTATTATCTACTTACCTTTTACCGAGATAACAGTGGTAAACAACACGGGAAGTAATTGAACTAGCACTTCAACAACATTGTTTATCAGCATTTCGGATCGATATAGGTACATGGAGTAGTAGTTCTGACAGATGATGCGCAACTGCACAGCTCCTTTATCCGGCTAAGAGATTCAGCACTCGTAATATCTGATTTGCTGCTTCCTTAACAAAAGTGATATTTACAGTGCTGTTGCAGCGTTGATTAAGAAAAATTGTTTCTCATGCACAATGCAAAATTTTCCATTGGTTGTCACCAAACTTTATGAAAATTGAGTAAATGTCAGTTTTGAAAACAAAAATGAAAACCTTTTAAGGCAAGCAAAATGAATGGTCACATGTGACCATGTCACAGTTCAAGTTCCAAAGTTATGATTTCTTTGTTTTTGTGGCACGGAGTTTTAGCAAAATGAAAGAAAAAGGAACAAAACTTTTTGGCGCCTTGTCTATCCAACCATCCATCCACCTATCCATGCCAGTATATATGTGTACCCATCTAGTAGAAACACAAAACCTAGTAAAAGAGAATATTACTTGGTGCAATACTGCGTCATATTAATATTCTTTCGGTGGTTAATAATGATTATAAAGTCAATGATTTCCGACAGCCATCTAACTGTGTTTCTAGCATATATTCTTTCAATCTGGCGGGGACCTCTAACACGTGACATATCACTGATGCGTCATGTAACTATAAAGAGATCTCTACCCCACGTTCAGTTCAAACTCAAATTTGAAGTTCCGACGTCACCATCATTATCACTCTTTGAAATGTCGGTGTATGCGTTTCCACAGAAAGGCTTAAAATGAAATTAATTTCAAATAATCTGATATTCTTTCCGTCATGCTGTAATTATCGTTTCTTTAATGCCGGTCACCGTGTATGGTTGGAATTAAACTTTTATGTCAGTTTATTCCACTTTTGTTGTTGTACGAGAACTTGTTGTCCTATCCTGAAATTTGGCTGTTTTGCTCTACGACGGTTTTCAGTGTAAATGTTTGCTTTTCTTTTGTTATTGGCATCAGCTTCGTTTATCTGTTGGTTAATATCCATATTTACAGCATCAGTGTGTTGTGGTCATTTGGTGAGAATGTTTTTCCAAAAAAATGCGTGTGTTGTGGCAAGCGACACTTTTGTTGTGCAGTGTGGTGTTGCAAGATAGTTCAAAAGAAAATGTTGTAATTCTTGTTTCCAATCTTTATTCTCGATGTTAGCAGTTTGAAGACATTTCTTAAACGGTTTGATAAAAGGTCTCACTGCTTCGGCGTTAACCTCAGGCTACAAGGATAAACTTTTCGGTTGTAGACAAAAAAACTTTTAATTAACGATATTAAAATTGATCGTGTCAAAGAAATTTTATTCTTAAAAGTTATACTTGATGAACATTTGTCTTGGAAATCTCAGATACAGAATGTTGTAAAAAACTTTCAAAATCAATAGGTATTATTTACAATTTAAGTTTCTGCCCTAAGTATACATACTCTCTACTATAGCTTATTTTATCTTTATGTTACTGTGCGACTGTTTAGGGCTCGACTTATCAATCAAACCTTAAGCGTTTGATTACCCTTCAGAAACCGGTTATTAAAATTATTTCCAAACGTACATTTGAATTTTGATGCATATACTAATCCTATCTTTCTAAACTTAACAAATTTAAAATTCGACGATATTATTAGTATCGTTATAAAACTGGCCTTCTTCCAGAACGTTGCAGTGACATGTTCAACACTAGAAATAAGAATTCTTTGCATTTGCCCTACTTCAGGAGAAATCTAAGGAAATTCTCTCTTCGATTTCAATGCCCCAAATTATTTGATTCTGAAATTCAGAGTGCAATTAGTTTTACTGAATTCATCTCTAAACTAAAGGCATATTTTCATGTGTAAATTCAGTAAGTCCACTCTTTTAATACTCGTTTGACTGTATTTTCTTTCGCTACTTTCATAATTCCTCTTTTTTTTCAACCTAATAAAATATTTTCTGTGTAAAAAATTAATGACTTTAATTAAGTTTAGCTAATTATCTAGACAGTACGTACTTTAATTCACATATTTAGATATTAATTATTATAGAGAGTCTTTCTTACGAGCCTCGTGGCTTTCATGGGCTTCCTTGCCGTATTAAACAAGAAATTGTATGTAAATAATCTTTAAAAATCGCAAAATAAAGAATAAAGAACACTGACCTTCAGTCCATTGACTACTCGATGAACTACCCAAATGGACTACCCTAAAATGGACTACCTTTAAAATAATAACACTATTCCCAAAGAGTACTATTAAAGAGATTTATACTTACATTAAAACATATCTTGCTTATTTTCGTTCGTCTACCCTCTGGCAGCCATTTTGAATAATAACACTAAAAAAAACAACTGCTGAACTTAAGGATTGCAGTCGCGTATCTCGCAATGTCGCGATAGCAATGACTCTTGGGATTGATCTGTTAGTTACCAGTCCCCTATGGGAGCAAATCAAAAATCGCTTCGATAGATTTTGATAAAATATTGTTGGAGTACTCCACTTCAAACGAACTCTATGCTGATAAACATTGCACAGTCGATAAACTAAAGAAGTATCTAAGAGATTGAGAGCTGAACTTGTCCGAGAACAAAAAACTTCTGTGTGAGAAAGTTTTTGGTGTATTTAAATTTGGCATTCTAAAATGCTTGACCCGGGAAGAAGACGAAAAGACAAAAGAACTGGATAGAAAACATAGACTTGTTGTGGAAGATGGGCCGTTAGGATATAGCGTATTCAAATGATATATTTCATTTTGTGCCCCTGTGTTTGTATCTGTGATGAAATGTTCACATTTGCGTGTTTTTACATGTGTTGTTTCTATTTTGATTCAAGTTAAACTGCCTGACCTAAAAATTATTTTTTTAAAAATTTCTGTATTGGCGCAAACTATAGTTTAATCATGCAAACTAGCCCTTACCCAAACTCTAAGGGGGGATAGAATCTGAACTCAAGTTCCCATCCTGCCATTCGATGTTTAGGGAGGGTAGTGGTTTTATTCTCTGAAATTTTTTGCATGGGCAAATAATACATAACAAACATCATAAACTTACAAGAGTTATTTCTAACGATTTCTTAACTTTTTTAGATAAAAATTAAGGCAAAGTATACTACTCGGGCCAATTAGGGCATGGGTCACTTACGCAATGTAGCCCTAAACACATTTTTTGCGATTTCTCGACGAATATTTGACGGATTGTCTCCATCTTGGCATCAAAATGTTTGTATCAAAACGCGCTAACATATTTTGGTTTTTGTTGTATTTATTTTTTTTTTGGTTAAGAAATATTGTCTATTTTCAGCGCAATTTTAGTACTATTTTTCAATGAAGCGGGAGGCAAAGCTAATCAACGTAGATTTTATAAAGAATTTGCAGTTGTGATAGCTAACAGATTGAAGTTCTAGAAAATATCCACAGACGTTGAAATATACTTCATATTTAGTGGATTTTAAGCATCCAAAGTGATAAAAGTTTGAGCTGACGACTTTAAAGCTGAATAACTCAAAACACGTCAGACACGTCACTGTAATCGTCGTCTGTGGCCACAGCGTGTTAAAGTGTACGTAGCAGTTTCTTGATTTTGCAGAACTGAA
>JANCMA020116535.1:0-14665 GCA_024336925.2 Zoanthus solanderi
ATAATGGAATGAATGCTCGGTCAAAAATGACAGCTGTCCCAAAACTGTCTTATTTGCACGTTTCCAAACTCAAAAAAGGAACAGGAACCGCGAATAACTGTTTAATTTTTGAAATTTAGTATTATTAAAGGGTTCTACTTTTCATCTAAATGATAACAAAATAAGCGATATAGGGACTTAAAAGTTTTGAACATTATGTCACCGCGCCTATTTTGTGTGTGACGTACATTGTTTTCAGTAGCTGGCTTACAAACCAAAAAGGTCTAGTTACACACCTGGAAGTACTTCGTGTTTTTCTCGTTGGCACTTGCTGAACCCATATACCACTACATCTACATTTTTGTGTTTTTAATGGAGGTAACGTGATTCAGTGTTTACAGTCGCTAGGTTTGAGTGAGGGTGATCCCCTTCCCAACAGGGGTGTTAAGGAGTTGTTATTGTTACAGGTACTAAATTTACGGATCTTCAAAGATAAGTACTGCCAACTCTCAAAATGAAATAGTAACATCCTACAATATTATAATGCAGCTGTGTTTTTGAAGTTTTACCG
This sequence comes from Zoanthus solanderi, assembly GCA_024336925.2. Classification (NCBI taxonomy): domain Eukaryota; kingdom Metazoa; phylum Cnidaria; class Anthozoa; order Zoantharia; family Zoanthidae; genus Zoanthus; species Zoanthus solanderi. The sequence continues at coordinate 551 of JANCMA020116535.1, forward strand.
TTAAGGTGTCCCAAACATTAACTGTGTAGTCATGGTAACCAGCAAAGAGTATTCGACCTAAAACAAACATACAAATTAGTACAATTTAACACCTTCTGAAGATCACTCTTCGTATCGTTGGCTAGGAACTAGGAACATAATTGATTACAGAAAAGTAAAAAAGTTTCCGTGACTAAAACAGAAAAGCTTCAAAATTATTGCCTTAAATTGTTCGCGAAACGGTTACGTATCGTTGTTGTTTCCAAAAACAATCTGCTGTTTCGTATTGTGCGTGAGGGTCGTCAATTGTTTGAGGAGTTAATCAAGCAGGAAAATAAGCAATAAACGTCATACAAAATAATAATAATAATGATGATGATAATAATAATAATAATAATAATAATGATAATAATAATAATAATAATAATAATACATATATGGCCAAATAATTATAGCGCTTTTTCCATACAGATAGGCTAAAATGTGCTTTAAAGTCGTATACTAAGTCTATAGGCGAGGGTTTAGATCGTCCGCTACAAGGGATCACATACATTGAAATATTTTAAGGATGATCTCAGTAGAAAAGACAGAAAACATATCGGGAACACTAATACCCTGCTCGGACGAGGGTGGAATATTTTAAGTACCCCAAAAAAAGGTCGAGAATATTTGATTCTCCCGGATGGATCATGGACCTGGCACTTATCTCCGGTTTCTGTAGTGTTAAGCAGACGAGAATCTTTGGCCCTCCCAATGTCTCATGGAGTTGGAACACTAATACCCTGATACCCCTAATACCCTGCTCGGATAAGGGTGGAATATTTTAAGTACCCCAAAAAGGGTCGAGCAACTGGGCGTACGGTTAAACTTATTTATTTGATAAAAAATAAAAGTCTAATCACTTGCAGGTTTCAGAGAAGACAGGACCTTTTTTTCGACCCTGGGTGTTGGTTAGACCTGGAACCGAACTCAAGTCTCCCTACGATAAACTGGAACCTTATGAACAAGGCTAACCAGGTGAAGAAAGTTATGAATGAAAACATGAGTAATCGATCGACACTACGCAAACACGCTGGTAGTCTTTTTAAAAATGTACTGACCAATCCCTTCGCTGTGGATTGTAACAACCCTTCGTACTAAAGGCCAAAATTTCAATTTACAAAACGTTTTATCTATGACTACTGAAATAGAGTCTATTTCTTGAACAGTTTTAAAGAAACCAGGTACAATGTTTAGAGAAATACCCACAAAGTTAATTGCTAAGATAATCAACCTAAGTAGTATAAGGAGCTGATGTTTCGAGAGTTACTGTTGCACGGAGGAAGGGCTAAAGTCCCTAACGAAAACAACCAAACTACTTATGATACTGCGATAATTTCAGCCATTTCTTGCCTAAATTATGCCTTTTGCGGTAACCCGCAATCGATTTGAAAGTTAAACAAATAAACATAAAATTTCAATTCGAATTAGTAGATAAATTTGAAATGCTGATTACAGTTTACGGAGTCCAGAAACCAACTTCTTCAATAACTGATCAAAGAAGATCTACATCGGACTTAAATAAGTGGAGTTCGTACTTACAGAACATTTGCAATTACTTTAGTAAGACCAAGCACAGTATAAGTAACTTGGCCATCAGTAAAGCACACCAAATCCAACAGACTCACTTTTCAACAACATGAGCAAGATTCGTACAATACAACTACAACAAACTTAAGGTTATTGTTCTTGAGTTTGTGAAGTGGTTATTAAAACAGGATTCCTGCGGACTCTAACTCAATAAATTTAAGACATTTTAAGGACTTTTTAAGACCTCGACTTACAAAATTTAAGACCTATGCAAAACAAATGTTGCTCACAAGATCTAGTGAAAGATTAGATTCCCGTAGTCCAACAGGATTGCAGGCTTTGAAGTGACTGTTTATGCGCTTTTCTGTGCCTTCTTCAATGCTTCTTCGAGACATTCAGTGTGCGCGTTGAACAACAAAGCCAGAAAAAGCTCTAAAGTTTAATCAGTGGAAGAAACACTTTTGACATGAAATCAAATTTAAGACATTTTAAGACCTAAACAAAGAACGTTTCCGTTTTTAAGACCTTTTCAAGGCCTTAAAAAATCAAAATCAAATATAAGACTTTTTAAGACGTTTTAAGGACCCGCGGGCGCCCTGTAAAAGGGCAATCTCACGCTTTTTTAATATCTTTTTAAACGCCCAAATATGTCTTGTCCTCAACTGAATTCCAAAAATAATGATTTAGATTTGTTATTTAAGACTTTATTATGACGTTTATTCTGCTTTTTTTGTCATTTCTTGTTACAGATGGCAAGGATGGAAATGGATTGAAACTTGAAAATGTTGGGCTAATCTTTTCAAGTTTGGATGCTATCTCAACATATAATACCAAAATCTTATTATGGCCTGCTCTTTTTTGAAACATTTCATTAGATATTCACCTCACAGTTTATCATTAAACTTTTGTGTATAAGTAAAACCATTAAGCAACGATTTGAGCGAAAAATTGATCCAAAACCACAAAATTTTCGTGACACAGTCCCTTTAAAGGAAAACTGAGCTCTAAAATTGACTTTTCATCGTTTGAACATTTAGGCATAGTAGAACAATACACTACTATAATTAAGCTCTGAATATCGTAACCTACGTCATACCATACCGCTGACAATCTCATTAGCAACCATGGTATCAAACCTTTTCTAGAGAGTTTTCTAAGTTTCTATACTTAATTTCTCAATTTGACTTTCTTAATTTTTCAATTTGAATTAATCTACTATACCAGTAGATTCAAACAAAAATAGGTTAGTTTTAGCATTCAGTGCTCCTTTAAGACGAACATTATGACTGTTATGTACAATCTTGCAGTTATGTACTCAATTCAGCTAGTTGCCAAAGTGGAATCTTGAAGAACTACTCGAGTTTCAGCAGTATTCAAACCTGTGCTCCTTGCAACTACACTGGCTGAATGTTCTTACCAACTGCGCTATGAAGCCACAGTTGTAGGGAGAAGATCAGTTTTATTGGGTCCACCAAGAGAGTCAGGGCAGTAACTGCTTTTTAAGTTTGGAAGTTGTTCTTACCACTATAAGAAAAGTCCAACGCAGCTGCTCCAAATATAATATGTGACTTTCCGTATACAGCCAGTTCGTGGTCTGCTCTTAAATCAAACAGCCGACACTAAAATATAAAGAAGCAAAAATCATTTTATTTATATATTCCAAAATCGTTTGGATTGAACGTGGGTTTTGATTGGTCAACAAAGGTGTTTTCATAGCGCTATGAAGCACGATGACGTAAACGATATAACTGACTATTTCCAAGTTGTGAGAATTTACAGTTTCGTCAAAGAAATAAAACTATACATACACGCTTCGCATATCGTCTTTCTCCTCGTTAAGTTGGAAAATAAAATGTTTTTAAAAGAAATAAAACATGTTATCCGTGCTTTCATAGCCATGAATTATTTCTTAAATAAGTGCAAGGAAGTCACAAAATATATTCCATTATTTTTGCGATCCGTAAGCTAAATAATTTGCCAGTCTAGTAGCTCATGGAGCAGGAACTATTTCTGGATAGAGTTAAGCGGATGAGAATATTTGATTCTCCCAAATGGATCATGGACCTGGCACTTATTTCCAGTTTCTGTAGCGTTAAGCAGACGAGAATCTTTGGCTCTCTCCAATGGCTCACGGAGCTGGCGCATTCAAAATTAATCCATCGCAGTTAAGCTCAAAGAAGCTGATACCCTGTTTCCTGTCCTCTTAAAAATTAAATATTCGGTCAGATTTGGCGAAACAAGAAAGAGAAAGAAATGTGCACATTAATATAGAGCCCAGGCCCAAGGCAGAGATGTTATCAACTGAGCTAACAAGGTAGCTGTGGGTATTGAAGTAACCTTAATCACTATAATTCATTTTTTATTGAGATATTAAACTTCTAGTTTTCAAAACAAAATAAGGTATAAAAAAATGATTTTTCGAAAATCAGTAAGACTTAAGTCATTGAAAACAAAAGTCGACAATTAAACGATGAAGCTAAAATGTTTACCGTGGCATCGTCAGAGGCCGTACCAAAAGCATCGCCACTTGGGTAAAACCTGAAATGCGAAGTAAATAGCGTGTAAAGAATCCAGAAACTCTTTTCTACTGTCACCTTTAACCAAATACTGCTAATAAAAAAAAACGACAAAAAGCTAAGAGTTAAACAATAAAGAATATTTTTTTAAATTTTTCTATAGACAGTTAAATTATTGGAAACGTTTTAGATTCATCCCTTGTTGGGTTCTGTAAAAGTTTTCTTATAAAAAGTGCTTTCTAATAGAGTTTACTCGCCAATTACGTCATAAAGTTGTCACGAGGTTTCTATTGGTTAAACAACCACTGAACCCTCCTTACTGTTGCTTTTTGGTCAGAATTGTGATTTTTAGCGGCTATTGTTCATTGCTATTGTGCGTCCGACTGTTTTAGTATTTCAACAATACATGGTATAATTATAATAAAATAACGATTTTTATATAATGCTTATTTTTAAAGCTCTAAGCGCTTTACAAATTAATACAGAGTTTTAACAACTGTAAATGCCCTCAGTGAAGAAGACAGACTGCAAAACTGGGATCACTACCCTTAACCCCCGATAGAGTGTCTACGGTTTAAAGTCCCTATATCGCTCTTTTTAACTTTTAGATGAAAACTATTGTCATCTATAAACTCAAAATTCGAATAACCGAAGAACAATTCCGCACCTAAGTAAGCTTTTTAGCCAAAAGAAGTTTGGAATTTAAATTTTGACCGAGCGGCAGGGGACTGGTACCTGTGACGTAGTAGTAGTAGTAAGACGTCCTTCATTGTCATTAGTGTTTTACAAGGAACAACGTGACAAACAAAGCATTTCAAACTGAATTTTTCTCTTTTTAGCTTTGTTTTAGACCGTAAACGAATGAAATTGTTGTGTTGAGAGTGTTAGTATTAAACCAGAACCAGGACTTCATAATGGAATTAATGCTCGGTCAAAAGACAACAAGAGTAACGAAACAGTCTTATTTGCACGTTTCAAAACTCAAAAACATAATAAAAACTGTTTGATTTTCAAAATTTAGTATTACTAAAGGGTTCTACTTTTTATCTAAAAGAGACTTTAACGTCCTTATCGACACGTAATACTTTCCATGCTCGATTATCCTAAGAAAGCAACGGAAAGATAAGAATTAAAACATTTTACGCCAATTCAAGAAAGTCGAAGACTTATCCCACAAAGTGTTTGCGTTTGAAAATATGATTAAAAGCTTTTTGTTTATTTCTTTTTATGTGATAAGGTGCAGAATTTCTGACAGAAAGTTCCAATTTTTCTCTTCAACGGGTAAACGGCCCTAGTGATGTGGTAACTAATACATTCATTCTTTTGTAACTCAATATAATACAACCCACCTAATATTGTTAATATCGGCCGCGTGTGTCTGGAACGAGTTAACAACCCGTCCTGTCCGTATATCCCATACCAGAGCGCTTCTGTCACATCCCTTGGTTTAATAATGGAATATTAACATTCTTAGTATGTGTTGTACAGTCATATACCGTTATGCTTTCGGTAGGCACCTGGATCAATAATCACAAATACGGATAGCACATGCGTACTAGTACCAAATAATTGCTTCCATTAGTAACAACTTCATATGATTTATTTTGATCAATTTGTTGAATGCTATGTAGTATTAATATGGGGCGCGTTAAGCGAGAAGCACGAGAGGCGCGTTAAATGAGAAGCATGGGGGGCGCGTTCAGCGAGAAGCACGAGGGGAGCGTTAAGTGAGAGGCACGAGTGGAGCATTAAGTGAGAAAAACGAGTGGAACGTTAAATGAGAAGTACGAGAGGCACGTTAAGTAAGAAGCACAAGTGAAGCGTTAAGTGAGAAGCACGAGAAGTGCGTTAAGTAAAAAGCACGAGGAGCATTAAGTTAGAAGCATGAGTGGAACGTCAAATGAGAAACACGAGAGGAGCATTAAGTGAGAAGCACGAGGGGAGCGTTAAGTGAGAAGCACGAGGGGAGCGTTAAATGAGAAGCATGAGAGGAGCGTTAAGTGACAAACATGAGCTGAAACTTCTCGAGTGCTCTACAAACTTTACAAGTACATATAAAACGTGATAGATACAACTCTAAATTATGAACCATTTCTTTTATAACATTCGTAACAAGTCTCCCAATCACACTACAGAGAACTGAATCGTACGTCGTAATATCATTATCTATAGCGTTATATATTTGTTTATAGCTATATTTGTTTTACACGAGTGGGAAACCAGTGTTTTAAGTAGTTTTTTGGGGAGCAAAAAAAAATGCAGTAAATTCAAATCCTTTTATAAAAAAAAGCAACTGATTGAACTATGCAAGATAGAAAAAATGTATACTTACTCCTGATACAAACGTGTTTCCGTTCTCAGGGGATATATCAATGCTAAAACAAAATACAACATACCAGACATTATAAGTTGTAAATACTGTAAAAGTCTTGAACACAATCTGCGCCATGATGATACGAAAACATTACAATAAATTCTTAGAATTAATAAATAATTAAGAATTGATAAATACCCATATACTCCACATAAGAATATTTACAAAAATTTCAAGCTCAGAATTTTGCCAAAAAATAAATCAAAAACATCAAAGATACAGAAAAAGCAATTGCCAATCTATAATTTTGTTTCAATAATCAATAACAACAACTTTGGGAAATGGTTTGAAAAAATAAATACTAACCTCTGTCTTCTTTTTACAAACTAATAATACTCAGAAAAAGTTCTGAGCCCATGACTAGATATAAGGAAAATGTTATGGGGCACCGGCAAAAAGGCGAATGATATTGACCCAGTTGCCTTGGGCTTTGCAACCGTCTCGCCAGAAATTCACGATGTCAACACTGGTATATTCGAAAACCTCTCCCCGTCAAAACAAGCCCTTTTTACCGAAGCCAAAAAGTTCAAAACCTCGCACAACTTTGCCTTTTGCTGGGTTAAAGGCGGATGCTTAGATCTGAGAGAGTTTGATCACTCGAAAGTTATTAAAATCAAAGACTTTAATCACTTACAAGACCTGGAAATGATGGAAAATAGCTGGTTCTGATAAGTATTTCAAAATACTTTAATTGATATTTAACAACTATTCCCCGAAGTGGAAGTTCGCGGCTCGGCAAATATCCACCAATTTCACTGACACTGAGGTGAATAATAGTTTTAGTATATACCACACAAGCTGAATAACTAACAGACCAAAGAGTAACTTTATTTGTGACATTTTGAAACCGAAGTGAAACGGGAAGACATTTCGTTTTTCTTCTGCTGCTCGGGGGTGAATAGTACTTGGCTAATCACCTCCAAGCTAGCCAATCAGCTTGCGCCAAAAGTAATATTCACTTGTGTGGTATATACTAATCTTGGGTATCGCGAGGTACGGGAGCCAATCAGAGCGTCCGAAAATGGATATCGGATGCTTTGGTAAATACTAATTCAATTTATTCTTATTGAACTGATTATGAAAATAACCGTATATAAACGTGAAGCGAGTCATTAATGAACCTGTTTCCTGTTACAGCTTTTCAAAAGTTAGGAAAGGTAGATCAGAGATAATGGCTTGCAGGAAGTAAAGGCTGAAACTCCGGCTATGTAAGGCTTGTGCGACCTCCTTAACTTACCTTTCCAGCCAACTTGGCGAAATGATAAACAATTTTGTAGGGAGCTAACTTGCAATGAACTAGTCAAACCCCTCAAGGAGGAATCGCATGTGTTATCACTACAACATCAGGAGATAAAGGCCGACACCATTGGCAACAAGCCTCAAACTAAAATAATCTTAACACAATGCGAAGATTGCGTACCTCATGACGTCAGCAGCGTGACCTCGAAAACTCTGTAGTAACTGAGCAGACTCCACATCCCATAATGCACAGGTTGTATCTCCACTGCCGGTTAAAATCTAAGAATTGAAAAGTTTGAATACATACAACTCATAGAAGAAATGTTCGTGTTAATAACACAAGCTTCTTTTTCTGAGAAGAAAAAAGTTATGTGTCCTTAACGAGAATAGAACCCATGACCTTCTGATTACCGGTCAGACGCTCTACCCACTGCGCTACAGGAACTCACGTATGTAATCAGGTAATCAGAAGGTCAAGGGTTCAATTCCCGACCTTCTTTGCGGTCAGAGATGACCCAGCTTTCCAGCCCTACGAGGTCAGAAAAGTGAACGCCAGCTTGGAGATAACCTCAGCCTGGTCAGCCTAGTTGGTAAGGTGCCAGTCTCCAGCCGGACCAACATTCAGGGTCTTAAAATAATCGAGAAGAGAGGTGCTGCCTTAATCTTAGCTACTGCTAATATCTTTTAGGCCAATTAATTACTATTATTATTATTATTATTATTATTATTATTATTATTACTATTCTGGAACTCCCCCCTTCCCCTTTCACACCTCGATCCTTCACTGCGTCAGTTTTTAGAGCGACCTCACTGCGATACTTATCACTAACCAAAGAACTTTTGGTGATTTGGAACCCTCCCCCCCTCTTAAAAATGCTGGCTATGATCCTGTGGCAGGTGCAGAGACAGCCGAATTCAGTAAAGTTCCAGGTTCTGACGGTTGTTAGGAAGAATGAGTAAGAGAAGGCCACGACATCGCTGCTAACTTGTCTGTATTTAGAAGGGTTTGATCACTTTGGACGGGGCCTCTCTGGAACATAAGGAATAGGTTAAACCGTAGGCCCAGTCCCTTAATCTTCTCAGTATCAGAAAATATAAAAGAACCAAGCTTGTCGCAAAGAGCAAGGTAATGATCCTGGTGTTGTGGTTCGTCATGTACATCAGGGGTATTTCTTAATGTTTTAAATATGTAAGCCGCTGTTGCAACTTGTATTCACACAAAAAGTGCTTAACTTTGGATAAGTGCTAAATTTATTAATATTGTGTTGGTATTGTTAATCTTTGATGAATAAGTGTCTTGTTCAGGGAGAGTAAAGGACTTTCCTCCATTCAATGCTACAAAAACTGGAGATAGGTGCCAGCTAGCTCCACTAACAAGCATTTGGGATTGCGTAAGAACTTAGGCTGCAAAGACAGGGTAACCACTCTTTCCGACTGCCATGAATTTTTTTGTTTAGGAGAAGATTTTCTTCTTCTTTTGGTCTTATCACCATTTATGCTGTGTTTTGGGTGATGATCCCTTTATGAGGAGGGGGGGGGGGGTTAAACTTTAAAATAGCAAACCATTTTTAACCAATATTTATAATGAAACCCTAAAGAAAGTTTTAACAAGTTAGTTTAAGAACTGACTTTAAGAGCCAGATGAAGATCTAAAAATAGTTGATTCTATTTTAACCTGTTGGTCCGAGTGTGTGAAAATGCAACAGGATAAAAAGCTGGTGTGCATAGCAACGGTGTGTTTCTTGGCAGTTTGTTCATCATAACTCATTCTGTGTACAGAACACTTGTTGTCTAGTCCCCTGGAAACAACATCATAAGCATTTCTTCCATCATTAATTACGTTTTCGTAAAACAAAAACAACAAACATTACCGTGATATTGTTTTGGACAACCAAAATTACAATCATTACTATCTTGAAGGTACAGTTGTATGATTGGTATTTTAGTACATGTTTTGTAATGCATAAATTTTAACCTAACTGGCAGAGGGCAGCAGAAAAGCTTGGGAGAGCAGCAGGAAAGCTGGGGAGAGCAGCAGGAAGGTTGGGGAGAGCAGCAGGAAGGTTGGGTAGAACATGGAAGGGCAGCAGTGGAGCTTGAAAAGGGCAGCAATGGATCTGGGAAGGGCAGAAATGAAGCTTGGTAAGGATAGCAGTGGAGCTTGAAAATGGCAGCAGTGAAGCTAGGGGAAAAACAGTGGGAGAGGGACAAGAAGTGGTACCTCTGGAGGGCATCAGCAAAGCTAGGGAAGGGTAGCAGAAAGTTGGGAAGGGTAGCAGTGGGGCTCTGTAAAGAATGCAGCAGAGCTAGGGAATTGAAGTATTTCCCCAAGAATAAAAATATTAATTAAAAACACATTTCTTTCACTTTGTCATAACACTATGTATATAATAACTACATATTAAACAATAATTATATTAAAATGAATTGCAAAAACAAACTGCAACTATACTCAGTAAGCTAATATTTAATAATTTATATGAATTCTACTGGCAAATATTAAAGCTATTATTACTATTAGCACATGAAATAATTAATTTATTAAATAAGTATTATTTTTTCACACAGTATTACACTAAAAAAAATAGAAATTTTTCTAATATTATTATAGTAGGTTTTCTTACCCACATGCCACCATCTGCCCAGACGGTGCATAAGCACAAGCCATTACCCAAGTGGTAGGCATAGAAAATGCATGAATCTGTAAACAGTATCAAAATTTCATTATTACAACTTCCCACGTTTAAATTAAAATTTATCTAGGACAAATAGCACTCTGATAGGGAGCTCAGGTTCCAAAGTGCAACACCTCTGTAAGCTGAAGGTTCTCATCATATATTAATTAGTGCGTGGTTTTGCTAAAGCCAGCTTTTTATCATGTACAGTAGTCCCGGAACTGGTAGGAACTTACGTGAAAATTAAACAAGGAGGTCAAATATAGTTAGGTGTAAGATTGTGAATCGATAATAAATTATACCAGTCTTGCTCCAGGTCATAATTATATCCTTTAATTAATCAACTTTTAAATTTAGAGTCCCATCCCACATGTACTATTTGACCACTTTCAGCTTTCCTTTCATTGTAATGTGTTGTCTTTGAAGGACATAAGGAGCCCCATTTGGCATAAAATATAAATTTAAAAGCAAGAAAAGTATTTACCTTGTTTGTTGTAAAAGCATCCCACACAATTACTTTACCATCCTTTAAAAAAATTATATCAGTTAGAAGCTCTTTATTAACTGTTGTGAAGGATATGCCTTGTAATACTCGGGGCGAGCCATTATTTTCCCCTTAGCTTGAAAATTATTGGAGGAAGTTTTTTTTCAGAGAAATGGTTAATACTGTATACATACAGTAGTTATAACCAGATTGGAATATTGACAATCAACATTTTATTCATTGTTTTCATAATTTTTTCTCTATGAATGGTATTAATAGTAACCAATTTCAGCCATGAGGAAGAAAATATGGTTATACCGTAAATTATCTAATGAATGCCCACTCTCAAATAAATGCCTCATATCTAAAGAACACTCCCTTGAGGTTTGAAATGTATATTAGACATGCCCCTCTAATACATAAATGCCCCAAGCTTTGTAGATGCCCCCCTCCAAAAAAACAAGGAAATGCTCCATCCATCTCTTTGTAACTGTAGTAATTTCTTTTCTTGCTTGCTTGGTTACAAAATAGTGTTTTAGAATGCCACAGACAACAGAACTGCTAGTGCATGACAAAAATGGAAACATAAAACCATAACACTTATTAAATAAGCAGAAAACACTGGCTTGGGAAAAAAAAATCTAGTAGGTTTGTCACTTTTATTGAGTCTCTTCAAAAGTATTAGCCACGTTAGAATATAGTGAGCTTTTCTTAGCAGTCTTTGGTTAGCAGTCTAACTAATTTTGTTGACATTATATTGTCAGACTTAAAATAAATGCCTTTCTCTGATAAAACCTCATATCTTTTTAATGCCCCCCTCCCCTCCCCCACAACTCCCAAAATTGAACAGATGCCCTTGGTGTCTGTTAGATATATCACCGAAGTTTGAGCCATGATCTGTGCAAAATTGAAGCTATGATACGATGCAGTGTATTGAGAATGTGTTTATATGCTGTTTATGAATTCGAACACCATAAAAGATATGTTCCATATTTTATTTATTGATTAATTTTTTTTGCTGGGAACATCTTATAAATATTTCATTGAGCGGGCATAATAAATTTATAGTCAATTGATTTATTCAGTAGTTTTTAATTCCAGTACTCTTTAAAATTTCAATTTCTTAAGCAGAACAAAAATTATAAGAAGATGAGAAAGATCTTTAGAACACTATCTAATGTGACCCATTTTAACTAAATACAAGAGATAATTATGCCAATACCTGAGAACTGCTAACCAAATGCCGTCGGTCAGCTGCCCAATCACAACACAAAACCTTTCCCTGGTGACCCTTAAGTAATCGCCTAACTTTCATGTGCATTCCCTGTAAGCTCTCAATATTTCTGGCAACATCTTTTACTACAAACAAAACCAGGTATTAAGTAGTTTTGGTGTTAATACTGTACATGCTGTTGGATGTTCAATAAGAATGATGTACTTAAATCATAAGACCCACCCAGCACCTTTCTTTGAAAAATAATAAGATACAGTCTATATTAAAATCAAAGTATAGTAATATAACATACTGTATTTAACGGAAATTTAATTTAGGAATAACTTTACAAACAACAATCAAAACATGCCTATCATCCCTCCTCAACACATGCCCATACACTACCATCTCACTCCATTCGTCTTTGCCATCTGAACCACTGTTTCCTTCATTACCAACATCTCCATTAGGTTTTCTGTCATCTTTTTCTTCATCAGTTTTGCACTCTGACTCTTGCTTATTTCCTTGCTTATCATGAAAATTAAAACTCCAACATGCTACAATGTGCTGTAGCGTACTGGGATTTTTAAATTCGGCTAATATTATCTCATCTGCTCAAAAATGCAAGCATTCTGCAAAGTATAATATGTAACAGTTCTTTCCATTTAGATAACTGAATACAATAATACATATAATTAAACATAAGGTTTAATTTTCTGCTATTGTTTTACAATTTCACGTATATATTTTTTTGAGAGACTGAGTACACAACTTCGGCTACAAAATATAAACTATTATACTCACATTTTGCGTCTTTAGTTTTCTTCTTCTCTTCATTTAATCGGAATTTTAGCTGCTCAGCTTCGCGGCATAGCGATTCTAGAGTTTCACCCGATTCCGCAGCATCAGTGGCCGCCGCCATTTTGAATGTTTACAAATCTTCTTCAAGAACGTCAAACTACGCATGTGCGTGAGTTGTCACGGTAACATTAACAGAAGACTGGATACTAGATGGTACTTGTGTTGTTTGTTGGAGGTTGATCTCAGGTTGAAAATGAGTACAGAAGAAATTAACCCTTTACGGTTAAATAACTCTGGTGGGAAATGCCTTTTGGAGAATTGGGTCGAAGAGGTATTGTTTTGTACTGTAGTTTAATTAAAAAAATGCAAACATAATTCATTGTTCAATGACAATCGTAAAAATATTCAAGATTATCGTGTATTTTGAGATTTTGTCTTTATTTTTTTTAAGTAACTTATAATGAATCTAAATCTATTTTCTGGAAATAGCTAAACTGAACCTGTGCTAAACATTAGCATGAATGCCCAGTTTGATTTGTTTTTTATATGAATAACACTGTTTAATATAATACTGGTCAATCAGACTCTGCTGAATTAGTTCATCCAAGTAGAAATTGAAAGCCAAGACTTCATTTTGTTTGTTTATAATGCCCTGTGATATTTCATGTAATTACACTTGCTATTTTTGTTTTTTTACAATCAGCTGAACTGCCAGCAGATTTGACATTTGTGTCAGGTAGGAGGCAAAATTCACTAGCTAGCTGCTGTCTCTTAATAAAAACCCTGGTTATAATAATGATAATAATTTTCAGAATTAGTGGCAGTTGCATGTGAGTGTGTCTTCCTTTGATTTTTTATTATAATTATAATTATTGTTTTAAGTATAGTCTAATTATTGTTATCTTAGAGACAATCGGCCCCATTTGAAGATCCAGACATAGGAATAAAACAGCTTCAAAAGCAAGGCCATAAAGTAGGTGTCTTTCATTATAATTATTTTAAATTAATGTTAACAATTTGATTAATTTTCTTAACCATGCATTAATCAGTTTGATTTTAATTCTGCTAAGTCAGTACATGTTTCACAAGCAGATTTGATTAGTACATTTATAAAACTTATATTATCATCATTAATCCAGTTTTGATCCAGTTTTATCCCCATAAACGAGGGTGGCCAGATTTACCCCACACTCCCACTCTCCATCTTGCTCGATTCTTTGCATCCTCCTTCTTCAAACCAACACTCTTACTCTCCTTCTCCACTT
>JANCMA020116637.1:0-14665 GCA_024336925.2 Zoanthus solanderi
TCTACATTTTCTTATTACCAAATGTCTTATTTTGTATATGTTATCTAAGGAGAAGTTGGGTGTTGATAACTGAGTGGGACTGAAAGGGTTAATGTATATTTTGAGTGTTTTTTTTTTGTATCTGCTGACCAAAGGGACAGCATTTAAAGTTCTCTTGCAGTTGCAGTTATTTTTACTGGGCTAGTTGTGGTAACCCAGTTATAAAATGAGTTTGTTTTTCCGTTTTCGTTGACCAGACAAAATGTGTATCCCACAGTTCCTTGCAGCGCAAGCTGATGTTGATCCAACTAAAATGTTTCAATGAGCGTATGTTTTCAAACGAGTGGCAAAGTTATTGGGAAATGAGAAACTGTTAAGCCAAAATAACACTTAGAATAATAAAGTTTTTTTTTTTTTAAATTTTAGGTTTTGTTCTATTTCTTATGTTTTGTTCCGTTAATCATTGTGTTCAGTTATATGTGATTTGTTTTGATCTTGATTTTTGGTTGTATCTCTCCAGACTCAATCCAAGCAAGGAACTAAACTTTATGGAGCAGTGACTGAAGAGACAAAAACAGTTGATTGACGAAACATATATTTCCAAGGAAGCAGAGTAAGTCGTTTTCACGTTACGAGCTACAGAATAACTCAGCTCGACAACGAATTCGAAGAAGCGAAAAAATGGCTGTAGAGGTCAATGTAGCCATTGGTGTGTCTTCTACCCTCATCTCTCTATTTGTTGTAATCTGGTGCGTGGCTATTATATGGTACTGTCGGGGCCCTTGCAAAAGTGAGGAAAACGACCCTGAAAAAACATCAAAACAAGCTGTGCACGAAAATCCTGGAATTGATGTCTGTTTTGATGAGGTAAAAAAATGCGATGCAAGAAATCAGCAGCAACCGGACTCTATAGAAACTGGGTCCGTAACACACATCGGCCCGATATAAACTTTTAAAGCGGCTCAGATGCTGAATCACCGCCGGATTGAGAACCATTTAGATTTAAGAAACACAGAGACAAGATTTTGCTGCAATTTGTTAATATTGTATATAGATTTATTAGGAACATACCAGTTGCGAAATAGTGCTAATAATTTTAACTGGCAACTAAAGGTACGTTAGTTTTGCGACAATCGTTGCTGCCGTTGATGACCGAGATGGACCAAACGCTTGTTTTTGCATACCGATCTCATTGCGTTATCTTGCTTTGCATCGCTACATACTGACCACCTTTCCAAAACATCAGTTTTAAAATTCTTTCACTACGGTGTATAAGTTATCAATTTATAAAACCGTTTCTGTAGAAACATCGACGCAGCATTCCGTTTATGACAGTTAAAATAAATAAGTGAGTGCACATTTTCAGTCGAAAAAGTGTAAACAGAACTAAAGTGCTGTGACCAAATGGGTTCGATTTTTCTAAAATCTTATGTCAGTTGTCCACTTTCTGCATTCCTTCGATAAAATAGTTTCTTCTTAACAAAACTGAGCAGTTATCATTAAAAAGATTTGGATAGTACGTGCGTTCTGATTGGTCAACAAGTGTGTTTTCATAGCGCTATGTAGCACAAAAATGACGGAGGAGATCTTCTGATTGGCTCTCTCCAAGTAGTAAAAATTACAGATCCATGAAAGAATAAAGAAACTATACACACACGCTTCGTATATCGTGTTTCTCTTTGTTAAGTCGGAAAATAATAATTTTATAAAAGAAGTAAAACATGTTCTTTATGCCTTCATAACCTGGTGAAAACCTGAAGTATCTGTTTTCGAATTATCCCGAACGTTCGCTTCGGCTTTTACCAGCTATGAAGGCAGAGAGAAAATGTTTTATTTCACGATGTTGCATACTATACATCACACATTAGGTGGCTTGCATGTCAAGTCTGCCACAGAGTCCCTAGCTCATTAACATATTCAGAGTTTTCCTAAAACAAACTGTGCACGATACTAAAAATAAAAGAGATAAATTTTTGATATTATTAACAATTAGGTTAGACATCTTCAAAAGCAAGCTTTGAAATATGCTATTTTATTTATCTTACAGGCAAAAAATCAAATTCAAAATTACGAAAGCGCTTAATCAAACTAAATCTTTCATAGAGCTTATTTATTTCTTAAGTTTAAAATCAGTACGACAGTTGGACAGAATGAAATTAGAACAAAAATGAATTAAATCAATGTCGTTTCACTTATTTACTCGTTTTTTAAAAAAAAAACAGAAAGACGGATATACATTATTCAGATAAAATTAAGCAGGGAGTCTTATTTCCAGTTGAAGTAAAGTTAAGCAAAAGTGATATCGATTTTGCGTATAAATGCTGTGTTTGAAGACAAAGGATGGAAGCTAAATTGTTATGGCCTTGTCTTCATTTCAGGGACAAACCTGTTATTGATCACATGTTGCCCTCATTGAAAGCGGACACCAGGCCTGAAAGCCGACCGATGCTTTCGACACAACAATGAACTACGATATTCAGCTTGTCTTCAGCGACTATCTACTGCTGTGAACTCTTCTTCATCAACTTGCTGGGCTTATGAATAGCATTCCTTTTGATTTACAGTTGGCGAAAGATTTTCACATTGTTTGGTTGTTTTTAATATTCTAAAGGCACTCATGACCCGAGATTTAGCGACATAAATAGCTTTTTGACTGAAGCTACAAACTTGGTTGTCTTGACTACATGCTAATCAGGAAAAATCTTTATCGCAGCTATAGTCTGTTGTCTGGTCTTTAGAATAATATTTGTTGCGACTTTTTCACTCGTAAAGCATGGTGTATCTATACTCAGAGATAGTAGTCGCTTTGTAATTCGACTCGGTTTTTCTGAACCTGTCTGTAGTATTGCGTATAATCCTCATAACCGCGTAGCTTAACCCATTTCTGTCGTATTCTCTCTGCCGGCCATATTACCCAGCACACACAGCAAAGAACAAAAAGAACTACAAATGCGACACAACCACCAATAACATATAACGGAACGTCAAGAATATAAACCATTTTTTAAAAGCTCTTTGAAAACTTGTCTAGACCTGCATGTAGTTATTTCCTTTGCACTGACGGACTGAAGTATACCCTTCTCAAGTTTCGTGCAGAAAAATTGCCTGAAAGAAAATTTAATTGTTGACTCAAGATCGGATTCACCTGTCGCAACTGAGGGGGCCGGATATAAACAGACAATGTAGTGTGTACCCTTAATGGATGGGCCGATTGACTTGCTAAGCTACGTAATCTCTCAATTCTGAGCACATAATCCTTCGACAATTAGAGCATTGCTAACAAGAAAAATATTAAATTGCTGTTACCTAAATTAAAATTTTAAACGGATGATTTCGAGTGAAATTTGTATGTTCATCATTTATGATTAGCCAGCTTTTCTTGTTCTCCGTGGTTACTTTATTTAGAGCTAAAAGATAGTCGAAAGATCTTTTTAAAAAAAACATTTAAATTGCCGCCTCAGAGAGCCGGTAATGCGTCTCATTTAAGTAAGTCGAAATTGAAATGTGAGATTATCTTGAACGGTGATGATCCAACATTTCAAGCTAGACTTTATTACTGAAACCACAACTTCAAATCAGTACTACTACTACTAGAATCAACACATAAGTTCCACAGCAAAACGTGAGTAGATGAATAATTTTTTGATCAAATCGATGAATTTTTGATTTATTGATAAATACGTTGTGTGCTTGTTGTAAAAAGCGACGTGCAAACCAATATATATATATCTGATTGCCGTCCGCTATTAAACCATCACAATAATCTGCAATTGTATATGCATGCATGGATCTTTGGACAGGAAAAATTTGTCATAAGTCGTTTACTTAAAACAATTCCTCATATAAAACAGGAAATTGAATAAGAACTTGAATTTTTTTGAAGTTTTGCAAAACGAACACAAGGAACTCAGAAAACATCTAAAATCCAGCATGGACTGCCCCATAAAAGGTAATCCGTAACAATCTTTTCCGTATTCCAAGAACTGAATTCAAGATTCCATCGCAGTGGATTCCGGATTCCAAAGACCAGAATTCCGGACTCCACGAGCAAATCTCCTTTGGATTCAGGAATCCGGAACACCTTACATGGAGCGAAATAAGAATCGAAGCATGGAAATGAATTGTCATTTGACCATTTTTGAGACAACTTTATCACTGCTTGTAACGAGGAGGACCATCTCGCTCAAGCCTTGTGGTTTTTATGGTCCTTCTCACCACCATTTTTTTTTATTTTCTATTTAGGCATTCATCTATTTATAGTTGTTATATAAAGTGTGGCAAAATAAACTTAAAACTGTCATCTGGAGCCGTCAGCTCTTACGAGTTCTATGTCTCCGCAAAATTTACTTGTTGTTTATAAAATGACCGTCCTATCACGTATAGGGTTCAGAACAGACTTCTTTTATTTTGTAAAAAAAAATTAATGAATTTTCAGTTGGTTTGCAAAACCAACTATATAATCCACGACATTAAAACGTATTTCATTCGATTCTACGCGGTTAAAAAATGTGAATTTCACGGCTTTCACAGACTAATATAAGTTTTTGAATGTGGAATTTTCTTTTAAAATTCAAAACTTTGCATTTTCAGCAATTTCAAAACCTGGGGATGTGCATGCACGTTACGAGTCAGAAAGTGTAAATAAAGATTGACCTGTTGAGTTTTTTGTATCGTTTTTCTAAAGTTCATGCATTTATTCAAAAATTTTCACTTTTTTTTACTATTACTATTTCAAAAATGTTATGATCTTGATAACGCATTGCAATTGAAATCCAAAACACGATCTGAAAAGTAACTATCGTAACAATTTTGACAAATACATTTCAATATTTCAATATTATTATTTCTAAATCATAAAGTTCTTTAGCTGAACATTAATGTCGGTAAAAGTTAACTATAGACAAGACAAAACTGAAATTGTTATGGCCATTGCAGTAAGCCTAAAGAAGGCCTTTTCAGATGGCAAGTTTTGTTAATTTTTGTGCTAATTGGAGCAAAAGAGTACAACTTTTTAAAAGAGCACAGCCAGAGCATATATTTAACAACTATTTGCACTTTTTGGAGAATCAGACGTCTATATTTTAAAATTTACTTAAGGAACAATTGCTGCAATTTTAATTGAATTTTAAGTTATTAATTGAAGAATTCTTGAAACCTTTCAGTGACGAACAGCTTATTTTTTGTACTGCTATATTATATACTTCTAAGAGCCAAGAAAAGCTTCCACCGACAAAAGGCAGATCAATTTGCAGCAGGTTCATATTCATCTCACATCGTGATTTGGTTTCGTTACCGCGCCGCTTCGTACAAAATCTACATCATTTTGCGAGCATGATTTGCACAATTTGCCAAAACATATGAGCACTGCTATTAACACAATATGCTATTTTTAGAACACAGTCCGCCAAGCACCGCGGTCGTAAGTAGTGCACCGAATGAGTCGCGCTCCAGTATGAAAACTTCATTTTGAAGTATCAGTTAAACAAACCCAGTATTTGCATGGAACCAAGACAAACTCTTACCGGAATGAATCTGGACCGGTATTATGTAAATATTGTCCCAATTACATTTTAGTGCAAGAAGGATTAAAGACATTAAATTGGAGCCTTTTTAAAAAGTCTTGATATGAACAAGTGCCCCAGCCATTATTTGTTTCTAACGAAAAAAACAAAAATTAGAAACGAAAACTTCGCACAGGGATCGGAAGAAGCTAATGTATTTTTTTCTTTTAAATGTTATATTTGTATGTGTTTTTGTTCAGTGATGTGCACTGTACTGGGTATTTTGTTTCAGCTGAATTTGTTTTTCACGCGTAAGCTTGTTGTCTTTTGTTGTGTGGCTTATGCTGCGAATACTGGTTTTTACGGTTTTATCTGTTGGTTTTCCTTACTTTACTAACGTTGTTCAGTTACTGTGCTCATTTTATTGCTAGCTCCACCTGAATTGTTCTTCAATTGGTACATGACTTAATGGAGCCGAAACCAGTTGTAGAATTGCACACCGATTTAGGTTGATGAACAGTAACTGTTTTGCTATTTTTTAAGAAGCATTCTAGTTATGTCTGTTCAGATATCTATTAAAGAAAGCAAAAATTTGTATGCCATGTCAACCAACGAACCAATCAAACGTTGACAAATTTGCACTAAATAAAGATTTTATCTTTCTCTTTCCCCTGTTTTTATTTAATTGGCTTGAAGTTTTTATGTTTTTTCGTATATCTTTTTCTTTGTTTTAGATGGAATCATTTAGGATAATATGATAATTTCAGCGTGCTTTGAAATACTTCTCTTTTCAAAATCACGGACTAAAGAATAAAGTATTTGTCTTGTCTTCCTTATTAGAATTGTTAACTTTAAATATTTAATTTCCTTGTGGACCAGTTTATATTATTAGGGTTTCATTCAACACCTCGCTGCTAAGTTCTGATTCATCGTCCAAATTATACCGACTTTTGTACCGACTCTTTTGCGCATGCGAGATTGACGACCTAAAAGACGTATCACGACGTAGTAATTTTGCCCCTTTCCTTGTTTCATCCTCTTCCACCTTGGAGGTTCCAGAACCGATGGAGCCCGTGCATTCACAAAACAAAAGCACCACAATCAGTACTGCCGCCAAGAGAGGAACAATGAAGACGGTGACCTCTACCATTGCAACACTTGATACACATTGCCCTGATAATGGTGACAAAATTGATAGAGGGAGACGTTGCTGATAGTTCTTCAGTCGTGATGTCTGAAACTGAAAATTGTTTAAAAATTTAGGTCCTTACTTGTTTTCAACCGACATTTATTGATTAAAACTAAAAATAACTAATCCTGAGGCAGGCAATCCCGTTGCAAACACATTTCTAAACCAATCAAAGTTACACAAACACAACTTTAAACCAATCAAGTTGTGCAAATACATCTACAAACCAACCAGGTTTATTACAAACACTCCTGTAAACCAATCAGGGTTATGCAAGCTTTACGAGCCAAGTGGCCCATGGAATCGGCGCTTATCTCCGGTTTCTGTAGTGTTAAGCGGATGAGAGAGAATTTAATTTTCCCTGGACGGGGCACTAGTCCATCGCAGGTTAGCTCCCAGCAGACGCTGGTACATCTTGTACCTAGCCCGAACAATGAAGTTTAACTTCGAGTGATATCTTTTTTCCACGAGAGTATTACGTAAATGCCCCCAGCATGGCAGCATCGATCAAAGTTTCGCGCTCCTTTTCCCTTTTATTTCTTTAGTTCTTACTTTTTACCTGCTTTGTTAAAACTAGGCTCAAGACACACCGTTTTAAAATCGCTTTTAATTTGTTATGAGTTTTTAGTTTGTTATAAGTGTTTATGTAAAAGCATTGACACTATTGTATAATGCGTTTTAAGAACTGTATTATTACTATTATTATTATTATTATTAAACAATTGATATTGTTGTATAACAGCAATATCAATAATTGCAGTCACGTTTGTTTACGTATTATAAATAAGCCAGTTCGGAGTTTCAGAAATACATGCGTACGTCGGGATGAAATGTTTTAGTATAAACCTACTAACGGTCTAACACGCATCCTGCATTCTGATTCTACTAGAGGTCTATTTGTGATAGCCTACTAGTAGAGAAAAGATGGCGGATCAAAATAGTAATAAGCCTCGTTTTGCTATAATATCAGAGGATTTCATCGATAACTTAATTTGTACATCTTTTTTTGACCGATCATTAGGTTTATACTAAAACAATTAGACCTCTCGGCTCTCATGGACTACGAGTTTGAATAGTCCATTCGGCCTACGGCCTCATGGTCTATTGACTGGTAGTCCATTCGTCCTCGAGGTCTAATTGTTAAGTAGTTTTTACTCTGTTTCTTCGCCGAACACACAAAATACACCAGTAAATTCGACAGTAAATTGCATAAGAAAATGAATTCACCTGATAAATCCCTTATCTTGATGGTATGCGCGTGGCTGGCCAAGCCGAATCTGCCCAAAGTTTTACGAGAATTCTGGTAATCGAGGTTGTATTTTCTCTGCAGAAAAAAAACCTTGAATTAATTTTAACACATCTGCTGAGATGGCTGAATTTCACCAGGCTATAGATCATGTTGTGCGCAATTCTTATAGCATAAGCCAAAGACCCCACGCTAAAGGTCTGCATTAGGCCCATCTTTGTTTGTAATGGTCATGGATGTGTCGTGTAAAGACATCAGGAATGAAGAATTGTGGGAGTTGCTGTATGCGGAGGATGTTGTGATTACTGATGAAAATGAGGAAGACTTACAGAGAAGGTCGGGGAGTGACAGGTGTCTTTAGAGAGGAAGGGCAGCTAAAAGGTGAATGTGAATAAAACGGGGGTTATGTAGATCTATCAGTAAGTAGGGGCAGGATTGCAATACAAGAAAGTGAAGGTTCGATTATAGAACAGGTGGAAAGGTTCAAATACTAAGGATCTACTCAGGGCCTTTGTAAAGTAACTTAATTCAAAAACACTAACCTGAAGATACTCCACCGAAGATTCGTCCATCGAGAGCTGTCAAGCAAATGCCAGTTTTCGATCAATGTCAATGAAATACAACACAATATATTGTCTATTAAGATTCATGTATTTATCATATTATATCTGTAAACATTTAAAATCACAACATTGCAGTTAGATACCCTATATTTTAAACATAACTAAAGACATGAGATTGTGTGACCTCAGCCCAGCGATGCCATGGACTGCACAATGTGGAGAAGAGCCATGCGGTGTCTGGAACCACTGTAGTGGATATTTTATCGGATATGGATGATGTATATATTTAGTATTAACTTAGCAGGTGAACAGCACATTAAACACCGAATATCCTGCGCCATTGACCTCGGTCATTCATTCGCGAAAAAGGGCTTTCCGTTTTGCTTCAGTTTCGGAAGAAATTCTTAAAATAAACAGGAAGGAACCCTTTAAGCAAAAAGAAAGCAAAAAAAATTGTTGATTCAGTGTTTGGTGGTAAGTTTTTATTCTTTTTTTCGTATATTTTATTTTCTATGGCAAGTTTTAGTGCTCGGGCGTGAGATAAATTGAGGAAGACTGGTTGAGAAACTTGTTTTTGTCCAGATTTTTAAAATATAAATAAATTATTTTGAAAAGTGCTATTTACCTGCTAGTTTAAAGAGCCTATATCATCAAAATGGGTTTTTACCGATTCGGATTGAGCAAAAAAGGTTGTTTCAGAAGTCCTTTTTTCGATTTTCTTATAAACTTTTAGTTTTGGAGTTACAACAGCTCAAACATCGAAATTTTGCGTTTTTTGAAAAAAAGTCGAGCGCCTTGATTACTGGCAAAGGGCATGAGAACTAAGAACTCATCACTTTAAAATACTACACAAAGATATAGGATTTGGAGTTTCTCTTTGAAGTTATGCCTACTAGATGTGTAGTTAACGGTTGTTCAAACACCAATGACACCAGTAAAAGTATCTTTTTGTACCAGATAACTTTCTGGGGTGATAACACGCCTGTAGCGATTAAAAGAAGAAGAGTTTGGATAACGTTTGTGAATACAGAGAGCCAAATGGACGCCTTCACGCTCGTCAGTAATCTGCTCAAATCATTTCTCGAAAGAGTGTTTTGGGTATGGTTCCCAAACAGTAGGAACTTACAAGGTTCCTAAACTGAAAAGGGAAGAGTACAGTGTATGTGTTTTTCCGATTATACACGGATACACGTTGAGAAGGATAGTGATCGTGCGAAGCGCATAAACAGAGAGACATATGTCTAATTTTATATTATAAACACAAACAAATCTAAATTTTAAATTATCGGTGGTGTATATAGATCTTAATTAAAATATTATTCGATATAGCATTAAAGGGACTACAATAGATGTTATTTTATCTGCCTACAATATTAATTTAATTATTGTAACACTGGGTATTGAATTCGCGCCGTAACTTTCTGATAGAAAACATTGGAAAAGCGGGTGAATTTAATTACCATGCAGTAGAACGGGTGATAAGGCATGAAATCTTGTAAAACCCGCTAAATGCGGGTGAGTTGACAGCTATGAGACTTTTTCGATCCGCAATGTTTTCTTCGATACAAACCACAGCAACAGCATTATGCCTTCAAAGGTACCATACTTATCTAATATTAAAAGTTATAAAAAACTGAAAAATTCTATCAACAGTACTCTAAAACTAGCTAACAAGAAACATGAAATCAACTTTTGCTAGGACAGATCATCTAAACATTTCAATCATACAATGGAAATAAATTTATTTTATAGGTATACCATGTTGAAACTGGCTTTGTTTCATCCCAACGTAGCTCAAAATCTTTCCTCCTTTCACGACTTTCTTCACATTTTTTCCTATAGTTGTCTAGCCAAGCTTCGTCAGCAATCGGCTGGTCGAAGTAAGCTTTTATATCAGTGTTGCTGTCAACATCCGTGCCGGAGCAAACGAAGTCAGTGGATTCGCAGTTCCTGTTATTTTTAAAATTCGTCTTCCATTTCAAATTGAATCCCAAAAGAAGGGTCGTTGTTATCGCTTGACGTTGAATTAGAATTTAGTTTTTCATTGAAAAACAGTGCTTTCTTTCGCGATATTGGTCCAATCTCTATACCGCATTTGTTTAGTAAATGCAATGAACATGTTCTTAGTTCCCATTCCCCCATAGGCGCGACTTTTTTTCAAAAATAGTCAATGTTTAATGCAAAATCTATTATAGAACTTCTTAAACAACTTTTTTTGCTCTATCCGAATCAGTAAAAATCCAATTTGATGAGATAGGCATTTTAAAGTATGCACCACTTTTGTGTCTTTATTTCCTGAGCCTCGTCTTGATGCTAACATAGTCACCAGGCTCTCATGCAGAAACAATTCGAAACTAGGCTACTGACACTAAATTTTGCTCATTGGCAATAATAAAAGAAACTTTTGCACTATTACTACTACTAATAGTTATACCAATATTGTAATAAAAATTAAAAAAAAAAAGCAATAATAGCTGCAGTAACAACAAAGTCCAATAATAACAATAATATCTAAAATCAATAACACCACAATGCTCAAGAATAATAAAAACAAAAACTGTTCTGGTAGACTTACTGGCATTGGAATCCTAGAAAGGTCTTTGCCTATACAGTTCTTCAGTATGCTCCACAAATTCAGGCTAAAGTCAGGTTTCTCTGGAACGCTAGTTCTGAGCTGTTTACTTACAGGCTTTAATGAAGACAACTGAAAAAAGCAAATTTTCTTAGATTAGTTTAACTCCTCATAATCATCTCATCATCAATATTTTCATATTATTTCTACAGTTGAACCCTGATTATCCGGATTTCTCAATTATCTGGAATTTTTCTCTACTCCCAATTTTGTAATGATTATTCATTAGTCATGATCAAGATCCGTAGCCATATTCTTTTTAAAACAACACTGAAAAGTGCAGTGAAAAGCAAGCTTGCTTTGCTTTCAAAGTGCAAGAGCAGCACTTGTACGCATTTTAACTAATGAAGAAAGTTTGAATGAGTTCTGATTGGCTCAGAGTTGCTTTGTTGCTATGTGAAACTTCATGCTCTCAACCTTGCCCCAGTTGTCCAATGAACAAATTCACAATGGATAATGAAGATGTAGACCATATTGTTTTCCAAACGATTTGTAAGTGTTGTTTCATGATGAAATGTTGCTTTCTTGATTTAATCAGTTTTTGTTTCTCATTAATATTTATATTTTCAATTATCTGCACCCTCAATTATCCAAGCTATTTTGTCTAGTCCCAACGAGTCCGGATAATTGAGATTGGACTGTATGAGCTGGCAGATTGGTTGTGTTCAGTATAGCCAGGAAAAAATTCATTTTAAACAGACAAGCAATGAAATATTTTTGGAACACATAGCACATTAGTCAACCTTCCTATCATCATATAGTAATGTGTAGCACACAATGGGGCTGAAAGCATAAGCAATGCTCGATTCCTAACTGGAAAATAGCGTAGGTTTAGATAAAACAAAGTAATTTAATGTTAAATGGTAATTTAAGTATTCATAGTATTCATATTATAAAGTATTATTTAAGAGCATCTAATTTTATTATAATATTATTATGAACATCGCACTGCATAAGCACCTAACTTAATGATTTTTTTTTCTTTTTAAACCATGCACCTGCAAAACGGTACACACTTGTAAGAATCCTCACTCAGAGGGAGACGAGTTAAGAAGGAAGAAGAAGCAGAGGAAAAAGATAGTGGAAGATGTTGTTTTAGTAAGTAAGTTGTGTTTCACAGACAAAGAACACTATATGCAATTTTTAAGCCAAACTTGTCATGGACTAAGATAAACGTTTGACTTTTGAAGCAACAAAGCACAACACAAAATACTTGAACAACTAGATATTTTTTCAAACATTATTAAACATATTCAAAAGACAACAACTACTTTAGACTATATCGAATCACTGTTATTGTTAGTATATACTTGTAATTTTGACAACTTAAGATGAAGGATGCGTTGTTTTAAGCATCTTGGCCCTTTGCCATGGCTTCTCAATTGAAATTTCTCAAAACAACAGCTCCTTACACAAATTACAGTGAAGATTATTGGTGCGAGTAGACAAAACACTTTGTATTTTGACAAAACAATATTTATATTTGGGAATTAACAGTACAACTGTATACCGGTACCTTACTTCTGATCCGTTAAAGATTTTGTTAAGCAAACATAATATATGGATTGAGTGATACAAGAGATCCACGCAAAAGATTTTGATAAACAAACAGTCAAACAACTGAGAAACCTTCTGGTATAGAGATTTTACCACAGAACAAACTTTTTTTAAAAATATCGAATGAACAAGACTATTGTGCCACAATATTAAGTTTGTCAAAATCAATGCGCTTAGAAAATTTCCACGTAATATTAACATGATTTAATTTTACGACGTGCAAGCTTTAGGTATTAAGGTATACCTTGCTGCCAGTGACAAAAGCCTTGAATTCTATGGTGTACTATAAAATACTTACTGAAGATGAAGTACTAAAAGTGCCAGATTTTAAAAAACTGAGATTCGATCCATTGTTCACATCTTCTGGTGATGAAGCACTTTTTACTGATGACAACTCAGGTGGTACTGAAGAACTTCCTACCAGTTGGGGTTGCATTGCAAACTGTGGTACAGCCTCAGATACACAACCCTGGTCCGAACTAGAATTGCTTTGGGTGCTTCCCAGACTCTCTCTACTCCCGCTAACAGGAATGGCGAAGCCTTCCGGATGTTCAGATATGGCATCAAAGAACTCATTTTCATCATCATCCTCTCCCTCTTCTTCTTCACTGTTCTCCGCTCCAGCAGGTTCAGGGCTGGCAATACCAGTCTTATTTTGGCATTTTCTCTCCAGGGTATGATGCTGCTTAGCTAATGCCTCAACAGTCTCTTCCAAACGAGCCCTTTGGGCTCGCTCATGTTGAAGCGCTCTTTCCCATCTTTTTTGCTGTGTTTGTGCTAAATCCAAAAATTCAGCACATGCCTAGAGCAAAAAATTTTGAAAACTGTGATATGTTGATGATAATTCTCAAATTAAAAAAAAAACGTTTCTTATAAGAACACCAAGGCTGATGATATAAAAATTTTGAAAATCTGGTGAAAATTGTTGATCTTGTGAAAACCCTCTTATCTGCTCGTAAACACTCTAGGTATTTTTCAGGCTATGAAAGCATGAAGGAAAGGTTTATTTCTTAAATTAAAGACCAACTGAAAT
Organism: Zoanthus solanderi; assembly: GCA_024336925.2. Classification (NCBI taxonomy): domain Eukaryota; kingdom Metazoa; phylum Cnidaria; class Anthozoa; order Zoantharia; family Zoanthidae; genus Zoanthus; species Zoanthus solanderi. The sequence goes on from JANCMA020116637.1 coordinate 13,701, forward strand.
CACTCCTTTTAATCACGTGACTTTGACTGCAATGCCTCGGTCAAATTCATTGGAAATTTATCTTTTTAAAAGTGTTCAAAAATATTCACTTGCTCCCCAACGTTCACAAGCTAACAATATTAATAACTTGGGGGTCAAGTGAATTATGTATCAATAAGTTCAGGTAAATTAGGGAACTTCTAACTTTATTTTGATTTTGTATGAAATTTAAAGAATGTTTATATTATTATTTCATGTTTTCTTTAGCCAAAATAGTATAATTATTATAACTGTTTAACATAAACACTTGTGCTCACTAGTGAAATATTTTTCAACACTCAAAGAGAAATCTCATATCTCCAAATGATCATGTAACATCTTCTGTGTCATGTACCCCATGCCAAGATATGACAAGCTGAATTCTATTTATATATCTTTTTACAAAATCAATTTAATTACACAGAAAACAAAGAAGAAATAAGAAACAAGTATTGATAGTAGTTAGTTAAATCACATATACAATGATACCTACATTATTGGGTTAGCAACAAAAATTATTTAACTTATGAAAAATCTTTCTTTTCATAGTATGTTCTCAATTTAAGAAAATAAAATCTTAAATAGATCCCTGAAAAAAACTCAACAGGATCGTTTGTACTTCTGTATATGTGATGATGGGCATGTTTTGAGAAAAGTGTTGGAGTTTGAAGTGAAGGGCAAGAGGAAGTGAGAATGACCAAAGAAGACATGGAAGATGCAAGTGGAGAAGGAGAGCAAGAGCTTTGGTTTGGAGAAGGCGGATAAACTGGTAAACAGTTCTTTACTGTTTAAAATGCAGTCGTTATAAATCAAAGTGAAATGTAGCTCAAGTAAGTAATTAATTACTTATAAGAACACTCTGGTGTGGTACAAAACTGATGGAGAAAAAGAGGACAGAGGACCTAATGGAGATGTTGGGATTGAAGGAAACAGTGGTTCAGATGGCA
>JANCMA020116736.1:0-14664 GCA_024336925.2 Zoanthus solanderi
GAGCGGAGGGATTAAGGTGGGGGGAGCCACGAAATAAATCTTGCCGATCTGGGTGGGCCACCAAATATATTCAATGATGACGGGTGGGCCACGAAACACACAAACAAAGTGTGTGCCTGAATTTGTATAATCCACACTTTTAAATAGAAGGGCTGACCAAAATCTGTTTTCTCTCAATCAAAAATTTTATGTTGACTTGATAGGATATTAAAGTACTGTACTGCACTGCTAGCTGATTGTTTTTATCATGCTGTTTCCCAATATGTAAATGATTTGTTGTGTGACTTACTTGTTCCATTGCTATCCTAACTCCCAAACCTACAAACCCTCCCCTCCCCCCTTTCTTTCTTAAGAAGAACCATCAAACGTCCTTGAAAGTAAAAAGATTATAAGTATCATATAGTTTTATTTGATATAAAATATTAAATAAACAAACAAAATTATTTGTAACTAGCTGTGATTCTGCAATTTGTTTGTCTATTTTTAAAAATCATCAAAAGAATAATAAAAGTTAATGTTAACAATGTTGTACTGTAAATATTAGTCAAATAATGAATTTTAAATCAATTTACACTGGCCGTGTTTAAATATCCTTAAAAATCTGCTTGGTAAAGCCTGTGTTCTGTCAATCTGAGTCAGTTTATGATTGATCTTATTCCAACGAAAAGTCCGAGTCTGGTGAGACTGATGATGAGGATAATGGTTTACTTTCTCTGACAGTGATCACCTCTGAAGCAGTTGTCGAGGAGCTGCTCGGCTTTTGATTTAAATATGCATCCATTGTGCACTGCTTTGTCGCTTGCTGCAATTTCAATTTGCGATCTTTGTTTCTCCTTTCGGTTGCTTTCTTTTGTTGTTGCAGCTGTGTCAGCATTGCATTTGCAGATTCCTTGCATGTTTCATCGAAAATTCCCTTGTTTATCATATACTTGAGGGCAGCAAGATGGAATCGAGCCACAAGTGTTGGTGATGAGCAGAGATCTTGCTTTGTTATTATTGTTGATCCGTCCCCCTTGTATTGTACTTTGCCGCTCGTCAGAAGGGTTGTCATTTGACTCACTTTATGAGGATGGAAGCCTAAATAAGGTAACGATCCTTGTGCTGGACAAGTACTTGTTGCATTACAAACTAAGGTGAAGTTTGAAACTAAGGAAGCCAGAGAAGCTCAGCATTGTGCGAAGACACATCGTTCAAACACATGCAACGATTAATGGAGTTGACGAAGAGCAAAGGGATAACACGGATGCGGAAGTGGAAGCTAGTGACTCAGAGGAGGCGGACGAAAGTAACTCATCAGGTGGAAACAGTGACGATGATGAAGTTGTTGATATCACGTACATATGAGAGTTATCAGGGGAGGAGAGCAGTAGTGAGGAGGAAGCCGACCCAGTTGATGCTGCATCTGTGTTGACGACCACTTGCAGGGGATGTGTTGCAATAAACTGCCCAATATGTAAGTCCTAGAATTTGTGTATTATCCTATTAAACTTACCAACCATCACTGCCAAATGATTACTATCGAGATTCAGCTAATAAACAGAACGAAAATAAAAAATGGGTATGTTGTAAGTGTATATATTTTTTAAAAAGTAAGTCAAGCCCTGATAAGTTATTTTTTTTTCGTTACAGGGATTTATCTGATGAAGAAGCTTCGTAAAAAGATGTTCCTGTTGAAATTCTAAAGGTGTATTTCTGTTGTAAATTTAGTAATAAAATGTTCTTGTTCACTCATTACAACATCTATTACTTTTAGGTATACACTTTTCCCTTTATAAGATCAATTTTGTAAGTCTCAGACTTGCCCCAAATTTTGAGGAAATGTATGGGAAAATTTACGATTAACTCCATGGGCCATGAAATATTTTTGCCAGCTTTTGGGCGGGCCGCGAAATTTTTTTTGGAAATTTGAAAAATTCCCTCCTGCCAAATGGACGAACTCGTTTCAGGGCTCCTAAAGATTTAGAATGGGGAACTTGCTTTAGGGGGGCCCCATTTATTAATACAGTTGGGGCGTTAGGAAGTCTTGTTAATCTCTGTCGATATCCTATCAACATGAACTCAGTCTTGGAGTGATTAAGGGTGAGCTTATTAGCAATCAACCATTCACTGACATTCGCCAGATCTACATTTAGATGATTTTCTATCTCGGTGATATTATTACTGGCGAATGTCAGATGAGTGTCATCGGCATACATACGTGCTTTGGAACCTGCAAGACAGTTGGGCAGATCGTTTATATAAATCAAAAACAGAAGAGGGCCAAGAATAGTGCCCTGAGGGATCCCATAGGACAGGTAGCTGATTTCAGATAAATGACCATCTACAAAGCATCGTTGACTTCTGTTTTTTAAGTAAGATTTGAACCAGGTACTTGCCATGCTCCCAAAGCCGTATGCATTTAATTTAGAAAGTAAAATATTATGATCCACAGTGTCAAATGCCTTCTTGAGGTCAAGAAAAACTACCGCATTCACATCACCTTGATCGATGTTATATGCCCAGTCATTGGTGGCCTCAAGAAGAGCAGTGACTGTGGAATGTAGGCTTCGGAACCATGATTGACAGTTAGAAAGAAGACCATTGTCTGACAAATAAGCGTAGGCTTGATCGTAATGATTCGTTCAAAAATTTTAGCCAAAACAGGAATTATTGATATGGGACGGTAATTGTTTGAGTCCCGATGATCTTCTTTAAACAATGGCAAGACCTTGGCACATTTCCACTCTTCGGAAAAAATGTCAGTGTCAATTGAGCAATTATATTGGTTTATTGCCTTGTGTTTTTTTATTTTATTGTATGCTATTGTACTATTTGTATTTTTTGTACGGTATCCTTTTTTTCGTATTTTAGTTTATTGTTTTGTGTTATATATAGTCTTATATTGTATTGCGTTTCTTTATTACACTAAAATTCTTTATGCTATGTTGTAATGTATTGTTTTATACTTATTGTTTTATGTTTCACTATTTGAACTGTGTTGTGTAGTGTTGTATTTTACCTATCTTCTATTTTTTATTTTTCTGTGTTACCTATTCATTTTTGTTTATTCTGTTGTAATGTTTGTTATTGTATTTGATTGTATCCTTCGTTTTATACTTCTGTTTATAACCTAAAACGTTTGTTCTCTAAAAAGAAAAAAAAATTGAAGTAATATATCAAACACGAGACTGTGTCTCATCACATTTCCAAACACTGAGAAGAAAGGTTGAAGTTTTATCCTGCTTGTGTCTTTTTAACCAGTATAATTTTTATTTTTGTATCTTATTGATATCTTTCCATCTTTGAAGTAGGCAAAGAGCCTATTGTGTTATCATTAATTTAAGGACTTAAACTTTTAAAATCTTTCTTAGTTTGAGATGTGCCCGGAAGATGATCCTGATCGGCCTATTGTTGCTTCATCAGCAACTGCCTGCCATTGTGTTGTGCTTAAAGCTGTGAATAAAGCAAGGTAAGATGTCGGGGAAGAAACAAATATTACATCTCTTTTTTCTCAAAGCACACTTATCTCAGAAATATGTAACTCCAACCCAGTAGCCCAATATACTGCTGCACAGTGGGTTGGAATAATTATTCTTCAAGTAAATTTATACTTTCTTTTTTTCCTTTCCTTCCTTCCTTCTTTCCATTCTTACTTTCTTCCTTCCATTCTTTCTTCCTTTCTTCCTTCCATTCTTCCTTCCATTCTTCCTTCCTTCCTTCCTTCTTTCCTTCCTTCCTTCCTTCCTTCCTTCCTTCCTACCTTCCTTCCTTCCTTCCTTCCTTCCTTTCTTCCTTCCTTCCTTCCTTCCTTCCTTCCTTTCTTCCTTCCATCCTTCCTTCCTTCCTTCCTTTCTTCCTTCCTTCCTACCTTCCTTCCTTCCTTCCTTCCTTCCTTCCTTCCTTTCTTCCTTCTTTCTTTCTTTCTTTCTTTCTTTCTTTCTTTCTTTCTTTCTTTCTTTCTTCCATTCTTATATACTTCCTTCCATTCTTCTATTTTTACTTCCGTCCATTTTTACTTATTTTCATTCTTTCTTCCATTTTACTTCCTTTCTGTTTTTAGTTTCTATTAAGAGTATAAATCATAAAGATTATTACATGTTAATTGCTTGATATCGTTTTATTGACGAGTGTTTTGTATCATATCACGAACGAGCAAGTCCGCGAGCGAGCGTAAGAATGACTATTGGTGTGGGTCAGAATATGCAAATTTGTCACTCACTCAGATGTAAACAAAATCGATAAATTCAACGTGAGACGACCTGATATAGAGTTTCCGAAATAATGCCAGAACTGTTCTATTTACTTAACGAAGTAATGGCAAATGCAGCAACGAGCAACCCAAGAAGCAAATTTTAAAATGCGTATTACGCAACTGCTGAAGAACAGTCACATGAAAAAGTTTTTTTCTAGGTTTAGAATCAAAATAAAATCTCATGACTTTTCACCCAACACTATTTGTTCAAAATAGTTCCGAGTCCTTTAAACTGTATCCAAAAATGTGTTGCTGTAAAAAGAAAGTTAACTATTTGCAAAATAATTCAAGTTTAATGTATCCACGACTCATTCACAGTTCCCTTTGATTTTTTTAGAGGCCGAGATGCTTCTAACACTGGTTCAGGACCGGAATTTTTTGGTTTTTCCCATCCTACGATTCAATACCTCATTCAAAGCCTCCCTGGAGCTCGTAAATGTTCTAAGTATCAGTGGGTGAAGTTTGAATTACCTAAGCCTCAAAATAAACCGTCAGGTAAGGGGTCAGTTGCGAATTGGACCGGTGGGGGAAGGGGTAAAGCACCTGACAAATATACCCTCAGGTTAAGTACCTTAGACAGGGGAAGGGGTGAAATACCTTACAAATAACCAGTAGGGGTAGTCTACCTATCTAATACCCAGACATTGTGCCAGAAAAACCTAGAAAGGCCTTGAAAAATGAAAATTTAAAATTCAAGTCTGGAGAATGGGTATTTGCCCTGGAAAATCCTAAAAAATTAGCAATTTTATGGAAATATTTAAGTATTTTATTAAATTATTTTATCACGTTTCCAAAAGATTGCAAAAGTCTATTTCATTGCTGCAGCATTTATGTTATTAGCATCCTTGCTAGTCCTGCTCTACAGATCACTGAGAGACTAGGTCCTGTTTGGTTCCTTTTTTTCTTTCTTTCTAAGTATTCCAGACCATAATTTTTGTAAAATAGGGTCCTGGAAAGCCCTGGATTTTTTTTGTTGACGAGAATTGTACAAACCCTGAATACCAAAAACTACGGGTAAGGTGTTTGTTGCGAGAAATGAAATACCTGCTAAATAAAAATAAGTGGGAACTTTTGGACTCTCTAAGCCCCAGAATCTGACAGTTACCGTTTATTTCCAACTTCTAAACTATTCCGATTTTTAGCTAAACACAGTTTATGGTGAAGGAGAATGTCTTTACAAAAGTCTTTCTTTTTGTCTATTCAGGAAAACTCTCCAGTGTAGCCAACCCAGATCCTACAGGGGCAACTAATGCTGACCCAGTATCGATTGTAAAACAAGAGGAGGAGAGCCCCCTGCACCTTGGCGGGAGGGGTGAGTTGCAGTCTTTCACCGCCGGAAGTCATGACGTGGGAGGCGATGATGACCAGATGTTTGAAGGTAATTAAGACAAATTAATGAAGAAAATTGTAAAAATGATGATGGTACTGCTGATGATGATGATGAGAGGTGATGATGATGATGATGATGATGATGATAATGATGATGATGATCATGATGGTGATGCTGATGGTGATGATGATGGTGATGATGATGATAATGATGACGGCGATGATGATGATGGTGATGATTATGATGATTATGATGATGATGGTGGTGATGATGATGAGGATGATGATGGTGATGACGATGATGATGTTGGTGGTGATGATGATGGTGATGATGATGGTGATGATGATGATGATGATGATAATGGTAATTGTAATGGTGGTAGTAATGATAATGATGTTGAAGAAGATTGGGATGACAGTGATATTGATGGTGATGGTAATATCAGTTAATTTTTTTCCTTTTGTAGTAAAACATAACTTAATACGTTAAATATTATTTCCTCTTCTAGATACGGACATGTCTTCATCTTACTCATCCTTGAGACAGCAATCGCTGACCCTAGCTTCGAATTTGTCACCTCTCTCATCACCAGGTTTCAACGGTATTCCATCACCACCAAGCCTTTCAAACCAACTGGAGACAATAGGGCATGCGCACGACAGTGTTTTGAATTCAAGTAAGGGGTTTTGCAATGACCTTTTGGGTCGTGGGTGGAGGTTAAAGCTTAATACTCCTTGGCTTGTGTAAAAGCTTTATTTATGAACAAATGTAACAAAGGTTTTATTGTAGATTGGCTCTGTAGCCCCTGTTCTAGCCTTTATTATACTTTCCATCGGTAGAGTAGCCCAATCTACAATTCTTACCATACCTATGAAATGTTTTGAGTCATGCTTATGGGATGTTGCTAGTGTGATAAACATTGAGGCCCACTTGTTGAACAGCCGATTAGCGCTAACCCAGGGTTAAATTTTTAACCCATGGTTTTGTTTCCAACCTTAAAGAGATGGGTTTGAACTGTAAATTTGGGATTAACAGGTTTTTTCCTAGGAAAATCTGAACAGTATTTTATAAGAACCGTAATTTTTTCCCTAGAGAAGCAATAGACCTTTATCACGCTTGTTTGAGTCAGTTAAAAATTAACATTAGTGCGATTTAAACGGCGGAAATGGAAAGAGTAGGTCAAAATGAGCTAAATCAGTAAATTTGGGCTCTAAATGTTAAAAACTGTTGCACTGATGGGTTTTCAAAAACAAAAAAAAATTCCTGTTATAAAAAAAAGTGTATGGCACTTTTCATGACTTCGAGGTCGGTAGTGCAATGCACAATTAACCTCATTTTCATGCAAACTTTCATACGTTTTCTTTTAAAACGTCATGCAGAATTTTGTTTTTAAAGTTTTCATTACTACCACAGTTTTATATTTAAAAAAAAACAATTTTTTGGTACTTACTAATTTTGACCAGCTCTTTCTATTTGTGCCGTTTAAATAGTGCTTTTATTAAGTTTTAACTGACTCAAACAAGCGTGATAAAGGTCTATTGCAGCTGTAATTTTTTCTTAACCCACCTTTGAACAACCTTGCCCTAGTATATTTAAGCGCATGCGACTGGTAGCTAACTTGAAGCTATAGTAATACTGTATAGACACTAAGTTTACATTAGTAGCGGGCATTACTCCCCATATCTACTCTCCATATAGATAAAAGGGACCCAGAACTTTAGCAGCTATCCAGCTGCATTTGTTCCTTTTTGGTATTCATGAGCTTGACATAGCTAAAAAACAGGTTCAGGTTCCCACAGAAGATAAGTAAAAATGAAAGTATTATGCTTGTGGGATGTGACTGGACAGGTGTGATAAAAATCAAGTATTTATAGATAACAACTAGGCGGCAACCGGCAAATGTCGCCACCTACTTGAAATAAATTCGCCGCCTTCTTTGGTGGTAGCTAAATTACTCAGGCCATGCAAATAAAAAGAGAAAGGTCAGCTCATTCACAGTCTATTCTTGCACTTTCACTACCTTATTCAAAACTTATTGAAAACCGAGTTGCATACTAATAGCTAACTTGAAGCCCTAATTGTGCACTAAGGCCACGTTGGTAGCTGGCATCACCACTTAAACCCTCCGCTTTTATTTACGGCGGAAATGGATATTGTTAGTTGGAGAATGCTATCGCAAACTATCGCTTTTAGCTAAGAAAACTAGTCTGGCAAATGTTAATTTTTCAAATTTTACAAAAATTTTCCGGAATTCACAAAATAAAGCTTCTTGGCATCGCGTTCATCAGGAAATTTTTTTAACTTCTTCCGACTCGGAAAGAAAGGCTTGACCTATTGATCTACTTAAAACAAATTAGAAATTATTCAATAAATTCTTTAAATTCGCGAAATTCCCAATAGATTTAAGAAGTTAATGTTACCGATATTAAAAGGGATCAATTTGTTGTATGGAAAAGTTTTTAAGCATCCTTGTACTTAATGCACAATCCCAGGAAGGAATTGACTTTATAATTTCATTGTTTGTTTGTTTCCTTCCGTTTTTTTTTAATTCACGACTGTTGTTGGAAAGACTTGCGATCTCTAAATAAATCTGTTTTGAAAGTAGCAAAATAAGTTCATATCGCGCGTTACTTTTTCACATATCAAGACCGAACGCTCAACACAATCAAAATGAATCATTTTGTAGGCTTTTAGTATCTGCTTCAAAAGTTGGAATTAATAACACCAGTCATTTAGGGTAGAAAAAAATACGGTGGTTTCTTATAGGGTTCAAAATTAGAATGATTAGCACCATCTACTTTTCCAAGGTAAATGTTTGACTCTCCTCAAGTCCAGTTATCAAACCCAGGCCCTCCGCTTAGCAATCGGAGATCTTACTGACTAAGTCAAGGTCATACTCAAAATTCGTCAATAAACGTTTTTTTCACTTTTGCTTTGGAAGAAATGTCCGGGTTATAAATCAGTGGGCTTCAGATTTTTTCCTTTTAATACTTTCCGTACTTTGTACTTTATCCGACCGTAGATTCTTATTATGTAAAACGTTTATTTCTAATCTAAACGTAGAGAATCCAGTGTACGGTCTTGTGACAAGTCGATTAGTTAAGACTAGCTCGCATTATAATATTTAAAAATCTTCAGGTAATGTCGCTGTACAACCCGTGTCAACTAAAACACCTTGTGACTTTGTTACAATTTCATTCACACAGCACGTGGCCACTTTTGCCTTATTTTATGTTTAGTATACTGTCGTGTTTATTTATAGTGTTGCTGGCCTGAACTTGAAATTCAGTTTATTCGCAAGAAGTTCAAGTTAACATATTATTATTATTTATTGCGTTCGAGCGAGCGAGAATGCATACTAATCATGTCGATTTCGAGCCTATATATATAGAAACATATAGAAAAAGCTCGATGCCATCGTATTTCAGGGTCTTTTAGAAGGAAGCTTCTCTTTCATGTTATCGCAAGCCAGTTTAAAGTCGCAGAGGCCTGGGTAATGTCAGACTAAAGGGCGACATCCCGCGAGAGACACGTAGCTCGATGCTATCGCATTTCAGGGTCTTTTGGAAGGAAGCCTTGCTTTCATGTTATTGTCGAGCTAAAGGGTGATATCGTAAGAAAAACTGTAGTAATTTTGAAAACTCCAACCAACTAGAACGCAGACTCGGCTACTTTATTCAGTCAATTCTTAACAAAATAAAAATGCCTCGAACGCACTTGCCTAATCTTTGATTACTAATAGTAATAATAATAATATAATACTTATATAGCACTGTTTCTCTAGGATTCAACAACACTGTACAACATATTTTAAAATAAAATAAAATATAAAATGAGTATTAAAAAATGTTCTTACAGTTCAAAGTAGTTTCAAAAAGGTGTGTTTTGAGAGAGGATTTAAATGTCTCTATTGATTAACAGGTCTTAATATTGGTTGGGAGAGAATTCCAAAGTTTCGGTCCAATAACCGCAAATGCCTTCTCCATAGGTTTTCAACTGAAAGCGGAGCTTACACTTGCAAATAAAACAGTTGGCTTTTTGTTTAAAGTGTTAAGTAGAAGCGTGATCTGCAATACTGCTAGCAGATATTTTCTTTGATTTATAGTCGATTTAATGTTTTACGACATATAGCCGTTACAACAATATCAAACTGAATTCATTAATTGAAACAATTGTAATGTTTTTTTCGGAAAGCAAGAATTATGTAGTTTTTTTTTCTGTTATATTGACAGAAAGTTTGTTGGTTTTCATTTATTACTACTGGCTAACTCTTTGTTAAGGCCAGGTTTATTGCGTCTTAGGTCTTAATTGCTTTCGAAGAAGTTTTATCTTAGGCATGAATCTATCAGATCATTGTGGTAGTCGTTAAAAAGTTAGTTAGTCGGAAAAAGTTAGTTTCTAGCAACAATCACTGCATGAGTGATCTCCTTCCAAAAAAGAAAACGCGGATACTTCGCAAGAGGGGGCACAATTTTATATTACCAGCTGTAAACACCGAGCGTTTTAAACGATGTTTTATTAAAAGATGTCTTTTTAACTTTGTATAGAATTTTTTTTTAACGTTTTATGTTTGTAAACTTACACGTCTGTTTGTAGGTATCTATTTTAATAAAGATCATATTATTATAATTATCGAGAAATGAAAAAAGGCAACAATTTACACTGGTTCTCCTGAAGGACATAATTTGAAATTTTCCTTTTTACGGAGCGTCTATTTCCTTAGTACCTAGCAACACTTCTTATATTAAAATGCAAAGCAGAAAACGTTTTATCAGATAGTGATGATTGTATATCGTTACTTGAGTGAAATTCATGGCTTGAATAATATCGAAAGTTAGTGGTTGAAGGAAGTTGAAGGTCTATATCAAAACTTTGTAGATTATGGTTATTATTTATGGAAGCGGACAGTTCGAGACTAGGTAAAAAATCTAATTTGGAAGTCATAATTTTATTTGAACAGAGGCACTCAGTGTTGGAATTAAAAGATAATAAATTGATTAGCTCATGGTTTACCAACGAGTGGAAAGGGAAAATATCTCTCCTACAGTGCAAGCAAATCCACAAATCTTCTGTAGTTGAGAAATACTTATATTCCTTCAGAGATAAAAGTGTGCATTTGAGATGAAACCACGAGTGACAGATATCACATTGAATGCCCCTTGAATAAGACCTGAAAGCCTTACTGCATTCTAAACAATTCTCAGACATCTAGACTAATATAAATAAATAATACTATGACTGTATATGAGTGTACTCATCTGGGAGTTGCAGCATCAGCCTCAGCATGGAGACTTTGTCTTGGCTGAATTAGAGGAGGAGGATGACTAGCATTTCCAGCCCCTTGTCTTGACTTCCTTACTTTGGCAAAGTCTGATTCATTGTTTATAAGAAAAGCCTTCTTGCCCTTGTCTTCCTTTAAGTAGATTCTTCCATTTGAAGTTGTTAGATATTTAAACTTAAGCTCCTCCTTCACTTTCAGTGCCGACTTGTACAGCTTTTTTCGAACTTGAGTAAGACTTTCTGATACATATAAATTATATTTATCGGCAGAACGGAGACCTTCTAGATCCACAGATGAAAATTCTTTCAGTTTATATCTTGAGTCATAGAACGAGTCTTTAATTTCTCTACGCACAAATTTTGCAATAATGCTTGGAGGAGAAGGAGGATGAGTTACTCCTTTAGAGTCAGTCCACTGCTTGTTTGCAGGGAGACGATGACTAATAGAGATATCACTCTCGTCCAATTCAACTCCCATCAGGTCAGCAATCTGGACGACAATATCATTGGTACTTTCTTCCTCCCGAGCGGGAACACCCTTGATTTCGACACAGTCCCGTCTCATGTATTGCTCCTGGTCATCTATCTTTGCAGTATTAGATTTTATGGTGTTGACCTTTACATTGATTTGGGACTTTAGCGCGTTATTCTCAAGTTGAAGGCTCTTGTTATGTTCTTCAAGTTTCTGAACACGTGCCACTAGTTGACGATGTTCATCATCTTTAAAGTTAAGTGCTTTTTCGATATCCATAAATTTGCTTCGAACTAGCTTTTCTAAGTCAGCTAACGGTCCCATTTTTGACATAAAGAACACAAAAAATACAGTTTACGTAGACAATATATACAAAAATTGAGCAAGTAAAGCGAGAGCTCAAGAGATGGCGTCCATCTTGAACGCTGACCGCTGACCGCTCCACTGTTCCGTCCATGAAGAGTCAAAAACTCTCATCCGCTTAACACTACAGAAGCCGCGGATAAACACCGGCTCCATGAGTCATTTGGCTCGTAAAGGATTTAGCTTTTTTAGCTATTCCCTTTTTGGTGTTGTAAATAAAACCAAAGGTTATCAGGGATGCCACGGTCCTTAAAATCCTGGGAAAAATATCCAGGCTCTGGAAAGTCCTTGAATTTAGATCGTGGTCCCTGAAAATCCTGGAATGGGAAAAAATTTCTTTCCTTCATTCCAAAAAATAATAAAATTTAGCCTTTTGTTAAAATATTTTTGATGTGACAATGCTGCAAAACAAAACCACGATTTTGCAAGGCCTCATTTTTGTCCAAAAGCGATCTGGTTATTTTTCATTTTTAGGATTCAGCCAATGCAGTAAAGCCAAAGAGTAAAGCAATTCTGAACTGATTTTTGAAACGATGTGTAAAACATTCAAGTCTTAGTTGATAGAGAAGGTCCTAGTAAAATAGTCCGAGTGAAAAGTGCCGGGTAGTCCCGGGTTATAGAGAGGGTGAAAGTATAATTAAGTGACCTACTTTTTTGATTGATTCATCTTAGTAAGAAAAGCTACGCTCAACCAGTTCGATAACAGCATGATATTAACCACTTTTGCAGGCTGATTTACGAAGGACTCTTGGGATTCTTCAGGATGAGTTACAGAAAAAAGAAGGTACGATCTAAGCTCGTTATTAATAAAGGAAAGAAATTTTGAAGTAAACTGGCTATATTGTTCCCAATAACAGTAATAGTTACTCGAATATACGTCGTTATCTCAACGAACTCTGCTTCCCTGTGCAGTTACTAACTCTCCTCGGTACATGTGTGCCAACCCCGAATGCTTCTCTGTTTTGGAGACCAATTTGTGTCTCAACTTTATATACTTTTGCTTAAGAACGAAAAAAAATGAGTTAGAAGGTAGTTCTTCAACCGTAAAATATGAGGATTAAATGAAGTGTTTAGCAGCAAAAAACAGTCTCAATTTTCTCCACAATTGTATTTTGTAAACTACTGAATACTGCCGCCGCCTGGTAAGCTTAGCTGATTAGGCACCAGTCTACTGACCTGGAGCGCTCGGCTTCGATTCCCGGCCGGGCCAACGCTCAGGTTCTTAAAATAATTGAAGAGAAGGTGCAAATGATCAGGTCTCACGTCTTCTCGGATAAGGAAGTAAAAGCCCAGTCTCTCGACCCTCTTTAGAGGGACTTAAAAGAACCCTCACATATTTATCACAAAGAATAGCGTAGTGATCCCGATGTTATGTGGGTGTCTGCCCTACTGAGTACGTTCTTAATATATAACTGCATGTGAGCCGCTGTTGGAGACTCTCTAAGACTTAACTGTTGACTTTGCACATGCTCGTAAAATGTATTTTTAAAGCATTCAAATGGAAATATGTGAGATTTAAGAAATAAAACATGTTTTCCATGCCTTCATAACCTGGTGAAAATCGAGGCGAACGTTTGGGAGAATTCGAGAGCAGATCAGTGAAAACCAGACTACAGAAATGTGCTATTTGTCAGTCAAGAGGAGCGGCGTCCGAGCGACACGATTTTATTCACTAGTGAAAGTAATGATTTAGCCAATCAGAGCATCGATACGTCGTATTTCACAATTGAAAAAAAAATCAAATAACCAATCAGCTGTCTTCTCTAATGTGTAGAGACTACTTTTATCTCTATGCTTTTTGGTGCGTAAATCTACATGTATATAATAAAGTTTTAAAAATGTTTATTGCTGGTGATCATACATTTTTGTTGACGTCGTACTTTTCTTGACTTTATTAGAATACTGAATGAATAAAAAGTGTATTTATCTCCACTCAGATACACTGCGAAGACTTGAACAAGAAATCGAAAAAAACAAGCAGAATTCAAGTGCTGAACAAGAGGTACTTTACGTCATTTTGTTTCTTTCCTTCTGAGAGTTGCGTTTTCTAAATCAACATGATATTTTAGTTTGGTTATTATACAAAGACTTTACAATATGAACGGAATGAAGTAGTCAATGCAATTCGTTTTATTTTTTTATAAACCAGTTTAAGGGTGAACAACAAAGAAGAATCAAAAGCATGGAACAAGAGATGGAAGCCAAAAATTCTCTCTTGAGAGAAGCGCAGTAAGTTTGAACTTCTTTTGAGAATATCTTCTTTCTTTATCAATTATTGGTCGTGTTGTTTTTGTTGTACTGTTTTCTTGTTCTGTCGAAGCCATACTACAGTAGTAACGGGTTTCCGGTAGTAAACACCGTTTCAGGCCTTGGATTACCACCCACATGCCTCTACACTTCCATTTATTCTTGTAGTCCATTAAAGGCTAGTGAGAAACCTGTCAAAAGGAAAGGGAGCTTGGGGTCGTAAGTCCTCCTCCATTACCTAGTGGCGAGGGGTCTGGGGCGTGAGAGCTGAGGTTTCCTGGGTTAGCTCAGAGTTGCTCTGTGGGAGGACAAACGTTTGTTTCCTACTCTAGTTTAAGCTGTGATAGTAATAATTTCATTATTGAGTTTCACTAACTGAATACCGACTACTGCTGCTGTTGCTGCTACTACTACTATTACTACTACTATACTACTATAACTACTACTGCTATACTACTATAACTACTACTGTTACTACTATTACTACTATTACTACTACCGTTACTACTGCTATACTACTATACTACTATTACTACTACTATTACTACTACTATACTACTATTACTACTACTACTACTATTACTACTATAACTACTACTATAATTACTACTATTACTACTACTATACTACTATAACTACTACCGTTACTACTGCTATACTACTATACTACTATTACTACTACTATACTACTATTACTACTACTACTACTATTACTACTATAACTACTACTATAATTACTAC
>JANCMA020116829.1:0-14661 GCA_024336925.2 Zoanthus solanderi
TTGTTATGACTCGCCTAACAGAGTATTTACGGTAATAAGAACAACCAGAGCATAAGCTGAAATGAACATAATAATAACAATAATAATAATAATAATAGTAATAATACTTTATTATTATTGATATAATTATTAAATATTACTACTGACCTGAGTGCACATGTTTTGTATTGCAGTTGTACGAAGGGCTGAGACCAGACAGATGTGGAGTGAAACTGGACTTCAGATGGTCCGCTCGCTATGACCAGTGGTGGGAGTGCAAGTTTCTCTCAGAGGGAATTATAGATCAAGGTAAGGTGATTCTGAAGCAGACCTGCAGCCTTGTTATTTTGAAGAAAGGGGTTGTTTAAAGGTACTGAAAGAAGGAAAAGCTTGTTGATAATAGATATCTTTGTTTTTTTAGGTGGTGGTTTCCGTGACTCCCTTGCAGACATGGCAGAGGAGCTTTGCCCTAGTTTAAACGATACACCGATGCCTTTACCATTCTTTGTTCGCAGTCCTAATCAGGTACTGTGTTCTAGATTTGTTATAAAACCAACCCTATTTGTTGTTAAACGTTTTATACCTAAGAGTTATTACAGCAGCGCCAATTTTCTCAAAAAGTAGTAAACTCGGAGTATTGTTTGACGTAAATTTTACATTCCTGGTATATTGTCATTCATTGCATTTGACATGGCCACTGACGGCTTTTTAGAAGCCTTTGCTTGTAAATTATTTGCCTTCTTGTTACTGTATGGTGGAATATATACTCTTTGTTTTAACATTTGTTATGTGTTAAAGCATTGTAGGCATTCTGAGTCTAAAAAACGAGCTACAGTAGTCACAAACTTTTTGTAAAAAATTATAAAATGATTTAGT
Source organism: Zoanthus solanderi (assembly GCA_024336925.2). Classification (NCBI taxonomy): domain Eukaryota; kingdom Metazoa; phylum Cnidaria; class Anthozoa; order Zoantharia; family Zoanthidae; genus Zoanthus; species Zoanthus solanderi. The sequence continues at coordinate 856 of JANCMA020116829.1, forward strand.
TAGTGTACCATACCTTATGTAGTAAGTCTTTCTTAATTAGACTTTTAATTTTAGCAAGTGGATATAGACTTTTACCAAATGTGACAGGGGTTCTTCTTTTTATTATTTAGGTGCATGATGCATCAAATGTAAACCGAGATGCGTACACTCCTAATCCTTCTTGTCGACAGTTTGCCAAGTATGAATGGATCGGTGTGGTGATGGGAGGCTGCCTTCGCAGTGGTCGTGAACACTTAGTAAGTGGTTTGTCTACTGTCAAAAAGAATTGAATGGTCCATTCATATTGTGTCCTTACTATCACTAAACCTTATTATACTGGCACGTACTTACTCAGACTGGTAAGTCTACCGTGTAGGAGGCTGTAGTTCTCTCAAACAGGAATGATCCAGGATCCACATATATGTTATAGGTTCATTTTAATTTTGCTCCTCTCGACGGTGATGTGGTTTAAGAAACTGGAATTCAGTTTTTTTTTCTCTTCAAGTTTAAGTTTATTGTTATTAATTAATAATAAAGGCTGATCTAGACCTCATTTCTCCTTAGGTTCTTTCACTACCTTCATTTGTCTGGAAACAGCTAGTCGGAGAGAAAGTTTCCTGGTCACGTGATTTCTCAACTGTGGATTATGCTCAGGTATGTATTCAAATAATCTTTAGTGGATGTTATAACCTTTTCCTTTTCTGATTTTGTAAACCTTAGTTTGTGTCATTAATGGTCAGCTTAAATCTGGGATAAAAAGTTTGAATGTTAATTGGCAGTTTCAAATCTTGTCCCTTTAAGAGTGTGAAGGTGTAGAATTACTTTCGAAAAGTATTTGAGATCAGGTAAAAAATGTTTGTTAAAAAGTGTTTTTAGCTACCCAGGCTCAGATATTTCAATTGTTTTCTTAAAACATATTTAGTAAAATAAGGCTTCAGGTAAAACGTTGTATGACAAGCACGTCCATTTAAAACACACACATACAAAAAAAACAGAAATCCTACATCATTCATCTTGCTATACATAGGTGCATACCGCAATACATAGATAGCGGTATCGAAAACGAATTTTGCAGTAAGAGCAAGACGCACAATTCAGAACCGGAACGTCTTCTGTCTAAACACCCACATCACGGTTTCCAATGCAGTTTCGCATGCAGTGAAACAGTCAACTTTCGATAGTTAATACAACTGAAGGCCTTTTAATTGCAAGCAATAGCCCAGCCTCAAATAAGCAAGTACATTGTTTTATCTCCAAACGTTTTTCCTCGGGAGTGAGCTTATACTTAGTAAAACAAAACCTTGTGCAAATTGTTTGTAAACCATATATTAACAGTCTAAGGACGTAAAAGTTTGGGTACTTTTTTTTATGCATATCCCTTATAGCCTGTGTTTTATAATCAATCAGATTTTTTAAAGTTTTTCATTTAAGTTATAAGTTTTCTGGATCAGTTTCGGTTTCTGGTAAACTGTTCATCCACTACTCCCTAGGGTTGGGTTTAGGGTTAGAGTTAACCCTAATCTTAGGGAGGGTGGGTGATTAATTTAACAGAAACCGGGATTGATCTGGCTTTCTTATGATTTTCTTTGACGACAGACTCAGTGTTCCCTTCCATTGTTAGTAAACAGAATAATACCTTTCATTTAGACAGCTTTTCAAAATTCAATAAATCGTGTTTGGAAACTTAATGACTAGCTTTCCTTTCTGTTCATTAAATCGCCTTAAACTAGGGCGAGTTTTACGATTGAATTCTCAACCCATTGGAAAATAGTTTTATGTTTAAAACACTTTACATATTATGTAACGGCTTCTCTCACTATTCCCCCCAACGTAAACATTGATCACTATGTAGATACAATAGAAATGTCTCCCTCTTCCTCCCGGTGGTACACATTAATAAGTGCATTTATACACTAAAAACGTTTGTTTTCAAAAAATAAAATTTAAGTTTGAAAATATTCTGAAATTGGTAATAATATATAGCCTATACGATATATTGGGAAGATGAAGTCATTAAAACGTTATACGGAGGGCTTTGCGTTTGTTATCAATTGTGGTCGAAACAAGGTGGGAACCCTCCGTAATTTGTTCTTTTTTGTTTTCAAAATGATAATAGTTTAAAATCTTTTTTTCTATCGTTATGGAATTTTTTTAAAGAAGGTAATGAAACAAGTAAGTTATTCGTTTTAATTTCTTGCATACGTTTACATTTCTTAGGTAAAAATAATTGAAAGTTTGGAGGCAATTGACAAGGTAACCTTTGATGCGAAGTTTGGAGGCGTCCTTCTTTTTACTGCGGTAAGTTTTATCAAGAGTTTTTTGCTAGGTTGCCTGTGATAACAGAGTCTTAATAAAAGGTTCGGTTTATTCTTAGTTGTTAGAGATCGGAAAAGTTGCACAAGACTCGTTATTTGGGTTTTTCACGAAACTGAATTTATACCACCGAAGTGATCACATCTCTGTCTCGTGGTAAACAAAGCTAAAACTTTATAACAGTTTATTTGCTCATTGGAGCTGAAGTGGTACCCATCTCCGGTTAGAAAAGTCTTTGACTCCCCCTGAACGGGTCACTAATCCATCGTAGATTCTGCTTCTAGCGGGCACTGGTATAGATTTACCGACCTCGTAAGCTCATAAGGATGGAAAGCTGAGTTAGCTTTGGCGGAAACTAAGGAACACAAATGTTGAAGTATCAGCAGAGTCCGATTGTAGTGTCTGGAAGGGAAATTAGACACCTTTACATCCAAGTTTTTGTACGAGTACAAGATTTCAAGTGCGTGCACTTATTCAAGCAATCTCATTATCGAGAAGACAACACTGTTCACTTCCCTTTAAGGGATAGTTCTTAAATACTAACTGCACCAGCCTAGTTGACGCCTTGAAACCTCGTTCCCAGGGAGCCAAGGGAGAGGCCCTGGGAACGAGTTTGGGCGTCTTTTAAACAAAACTGACAAAAAATTAATTGAGAAAGATGTCTTTCTGAGCTTTATTAAACGCAAACTATTTCTGTCGGAGTTTTTTTTTTTACTACAACCCGTTTTGTGTATTTCGGGGTAGTGACGTCTCAAGATGGCGTTATGAATGAACTTCGCGGTACGCCATTTAAGCAAGTGCAAAAGAGGAGACATGAAAAACAAAATTTCATGCTTTAACGGATTCAAACCCATGCCCTCCGCGATACTCGTCCAAAATATTGCAGATGTCCTCGATCGACTGGGTTATTGGGCTAATCCTTTTACTTCACAAACTTTTCAAAGCCATTAAATGATAAGTGTTGACACAAACAAGAAATGCGTGTTTGGGAGTAATAAAGGTTCTTAAAGAGCTTGATATAGTATTATTCACTTGTTTTTGTATCATAGAATTCCCCAACTTGAGTGTAATGACATCTAGCTCGATATGCTAATGTTTGCTTGATTGCTAACCACCAGGTTTTGAGTGATAACTCCGTAGTCAGTCTGGTGCCAGGAGGAATGGATAAATTTGTTGAATACGAGGAACGAATGAAGTATATAAAACTAGTCCAGGCTGCACGTATGAACGAGAGTAGAGCACAGGTAATAACATTTTCGCAATAAGCAGTTACTTTTTTCCGGAAGTTCCGGAGATCAAGGCAACTAGATTTAAAATGCGTAGTTTATACAATTCAGCGTTAAAATTTCATGTTCATAGCCATAAGTGAAGAATTGGATTCTCGTAGTTATCATTGTCATGACTATTATTATTATTATTACTAATTATCGCTACATAATTACTATCATCATTATCATTACTACTACAATTATTATTATTGTTATTATTATTATTTTATTATTATTATCTTATAAGAATAGATATTGAGGTACATTTTACTATAAATGTGAAAATTATTAAACTACATTGCGGTGCAACATGCACCATCATCAGGTTACAAATGCAAATATGTCAAAACTTACGATCTAAATAGTCAAAAACATGCAATGAGAGTAATACAAAACAAAAGAACAGTGGCAAGCAACAGGACAAAACTATGCAAAACAGTAACAATGCTAAACAAAGAAACAAGAAAAAATGAAATGAAAACCATGTAAATAGTTTAGATTTGATAGAGTCACTCTGAATATTGAGATCTTGCTGTAAGTGCTTAATATAGAGCATCACGAAGATTAAACAGTCAAATTTATTATTGCAATGCTTTAGAATTTATTATCATTAATATTATTATCATTACTATAATCATTGTTATAACTACATCATCATTAATTGCTAATACTATTATTATCATCTCTATCATTCGTAATTAACAATTAGAATACGAGCTCGCAATTTCTATCGCCTGATAGAATGACGTGGGAGTAGAAATTGAGAGGGACTATTCTAATTGTTTAAAAAGAAAAATTCTCTGAAGAACAGTGATTTTTGATAAATAACAATTATTAATTTATTAAAACGGCCAAGCCTCGTTTGTTTATGTTTTTACAGTTTGCGACTATCGTCGAGTGAAACTGTCAAATTGATTCCTCGACTTCATTTTTTTCTTACTTTTGAAAATTTTAATACTATTATTTGTTGTTATTTTAGTTTTCTCTGGGACAGCTTTCTGAATAAGAGCGTTTAATTCCTCTTCCGAAACGTTCGAAAAACTTGTTTACACCGGATAGATAGCGAGTAGGGTAGCCAATCCGATTGCAGTACTTGCGATAGACAGGGACTAGATTTCTATTAACTATCATTATTTTCATTACAAAATATTATTATTTCGTTATTTTTGATATTATTTATCACCTGGCTCGCTGGATATAGATAGACGCTCTCAGACGTGGTCTGTTAAAAGTGGTTCCCCAGGGAGCTCTTGATCTCATCACGTGGCAGGAACTCGAGAAGAGAGTTTGTGGAGATGCAGAGCTCACGGTGGAAGCGCTGAAGAAATGCAGTAAGTATTGCAAAGAGGTTTTGTAGTAATTATAACGAGGTCGTATTTATGATAATATTAATGATACATTGACAACAATGGTAAAACAGAAATAGTAATAATAGTAGTAATTATTATTACGGTGTTAGTAATGGTCATCGTGTTAATGATGGTGATGGTATTATAATATAACTCATGGTATTGGTAATGATTGTTGTAATGATCATGATGATATTGATAGTGGTACTGCTGATGGTAATAATAATATTACTAATGGTATTGGTAATGATGATTGTATTGATGATATTAGTATTGGTACCGTTGATGGTGATAGTGATAGTATTGCTCATGGTATTGTAATAGTGTTTGTATTGATGAAATAGTTATGATAAAGGTATTAATTAGTATTGCTTATGGTATTGGTAATGGATGGTAATGTGCTGATAATAATAATAACAGTATTGCTCATGGTACTGGTAATAGGGATGGTAATGACGATGATGCTATTAGTATTGTTACTACCGACGGCATTGATTTTAGTTTTGCATATGATATTGGTAATGGTGATTGTAATGATGATAATTTTGGTTCTGGAAATAGTTATGATAAAGATATTATTATTGCTCATGGTACTGGTAATGGTGATTGTAATGATGCTGATGATAATTATAACAATGTTGCTCATAATACTGGTAATGGGATGATAATGACGATGATAATTGATATTGGACGGTACTGGTGAAGATAATGATAATATTTTGCCGATGATATTAGTAATGGTGATTATATTGATAATGATATTGTTAAAAGTAATAAAAATGGTTTTATTGAGAGTTGTAGTAATGCTGTTAGTAATAATAATAAATGCTTTAGGTATTGATTGCTTAAGCGGGGCTACACGAGCATGTTTTTTGTTAATTTTTTTGCTCCTATTATGCTGTCATATGAGTTATAGAACCAACAACTTATTTTCTAATTGAAAATATTCGTTACGGAAACATACGCAAAATTAGAATTTTTTTATGAAATGTATCTTTATTGAACCCAACTAATATTAAATCTGTTTCATTACATTTTTAAACGGAACAAACTCTCCGACAGCCGTAGCTACGCCGAACGCAAGCCAACAAAACTTGGCAGGAGCCGTATTCATTCTTGCTTTTCCGTTGAGCGATAATTTTTTTGGTTTTTCCACTGAAAAAATGTTACCGGCTTATGATCGAAAAAATTTGCACAGAATTTTTGTTTCATCGCATACGCGGGACATGATTTGCTACAACAACGCATCCATAAAATGTTTGCCCGTGTAAATCTAGGCCTGCCTTACGATATTGGTAATAATGATGATGATAGTATTCTGATAGAACGAAAGTTTGTTGTTCCATAATCACCAGGATTACTCAATCGCTTGTTTTACAGCCCACTATGAAGATATATCAGAAAATGATCGTCGAGTCAAATACTTATGGAAAGCTCTAGAAAACTTCACTAACGGTAAATATTTGAAATTTATTGCCAGTTTTATATGACATTAGTTTCAGGGCCATCATTTTTAGCATCATTATCGCCATTAACGTAAATATCATATTATTGATATTTATTATTAACATTATTATAAAAGCCATTTTGTTATAATTATCTCTGGTTTCATTTTTATCATAAAAATCAACAATAGTTTCTTCGTCATCTTCCCCATTTTCATTTTTGCTTTCTGAGCTATTTTCAGTATCATTCTGTAACATTCAGTTTCGATCGTCATTTTGAATTCTTTAATGCGTGCTCAGTATCATTTACTTGTTCATCATCACCATCACATCATCTAGTCATCATCGTGATTATTACCATCATCATCGTCGTCACCATCACCACCATTATCACCATAATTATCATTATCACTATCATCATAATCATCGTCGTGATCATCATCGTCATCACCCTCATCATCATCACTGTCATCATCATCACTGTTATCATCATCACTGTCATCATCATCACTGTCATCATCATCACTGTCATCATCATCACTGTCATCATCATCATCACTGTCATCAAAATCATCACTGTTATCATCATCATCACTGCTATCATCATCATCATCATCATCATTGCTATCATCATCATCACTGCTATCATCATCATCACTGCTGTCATCATCATCATCATCAACAACAGTAGTATTGATATCTAAAACGGTGTGCAAGTTAGGATGTTTTGATTTGAAATATCGGCAAGTATATTTCTGTTAAAGTCCTTCCTAACTGGCTGTTGATTTGCTAGTTGCGAATGACTTTTATAGGGCTCGAAAATTTTACTTTGAAGAAAAGATCGATGCTCCATTTTATTTGCCGTTTCATGCAGCTCATAATTTCGGCAGGTATTTCTCAGGGACAGTGAATTTAATATTTGAAGTTGTTGAGAGTCCTTCACTGTTATCAATGCTAATGGTTCGTACAACGTTAAAGCCTGAATTTTTTACAGCTACCAACTACAGTATTATTAAAACTAACTACATATTGCACTCAATGCAGTATTACAGTGGTAGATTTTTCTCACCCGTCTTTATCTTTGTACTGCTTTTCAGAGGATCGAAGTCGGTTTTTACGTTTTGTGTCGGGAAGAAGGCGTCTACCGGCACCATTGTACATCTGCCCAGGAAGAAGGTGAGATCAAATATTTGTACAGTAGTTCTGAAGGAAAGAAATAACGAGTAGATGTAAGGCGTAATAATATGGAGAGCCATTTGTGCCAAAATTAAAAATCGTACACGTTAACTACAATGGCTAATGCTAAACTTCAATCTTAAGTGCTACTGGTAAACCGCTGGTGCTAAATTTCGATCGCTAGTGATAAATACCGATCGCTAGTGCTAAACTTCAATCGCTAGTTATAAACACCGATCGTTGATCCCCATCGCTGGTGATAAATTGTTCATCGCTAGTGCTAAATTTGGATCGCTAGTTATAAACACCGATCGCTAGTGCTGAATTCCGATCGCTGGTGATAAATTGCTAAATCGCTCGTCATAAATATAATCACAAGTGCGATCCAATCTCTAAAAGCTACTAGATTAGTGATATACCAAAATATTTCGCTAGTGTTAAAATTCATTAAACATTACAATTTATAATAAAAGCTCAGCTGGACTATTATTTTTGTGTAGAAACTAAAAGTGTCATCAACACCTCCGGAGATCTCGTCCCCGCTATCTTTGCAACCATGTGCTCGATCCAAACGTGTATTTTAAAGGAAGGCTTCTGATTGGATTATAATATTCGGAGTTCTTTCGCTAGATTTGATTTGTCGTTCACTAGTGCTGGTCGATAATTAATCGATAATTAATCGATATTAGCACTTGCGATTTTATTTTCTTTATCATTGCCATTGTCTAACTGGCGCTAATTTTTTTTTTTTTTTTTGGAGATTTTTAGTTCAGCAGCACTTCAAGTTGAACTTTAATACTAGCGAATTATTTTGAAATATCACTAATCTAGTAGTTTCTAGAGATTGGAGTTTTGCACTTGCTATTTATGACTAGCTATTTAGCAATTTTTTTCACTAGTGATTGGAATTCAGCACTAGTGATCGGAATTCAGCACTAGTGATCGCTATTTATTGTTAGCGATTGAAATTTAACACTAGCAATTCGTCACCAGCGATCGGAATTCAGCACTAACGAGCGGTGTTTATAACTAGCGATGAAAATTTAGCACTAGCAATCGAAATTTAGCACTAGCGATGAACAATTTATCACCAGTTATTTGTTTTAGCACTAGCAGTAAGAGTTTTCTAGAACCAGCGATTTACCAGTAGCACTTATGATTGAAGTTTAACATTACCCATTGTAGTTAACGTGTATGATTTTAAATTTTGGCACAAATGGCTCTCCATACAAGACCTGTTGAGATATTAACATCGTCAAAAGAAGTTGAATACCATATTAATATAATATTCTCCTTCTTGGGATCTTGTCTTCAACGTCTTTCGTTTTTGAGCTCAGGTTTCAAAGTTGCTAACATGTTTCGGCTCTTTAGAGCCCTCTTCAGATGGCTTCAGTCACCCCAACTTCAGGTATCTCACTTAACAGATCTTTTTTGTGCATGTGGGGTGTTCCTTTTGGTACAGAACATAAACGTCGGTGATGTCATTATCGTCACTAATCTTATACTCCTTGTTTAAACTCAGATTTGGAATTCGTGATGTTTGTTGACCCGGCTATATCTACATTGATTCTGATGCTTTTATCAATCTGTCTTGTCAGGGGGTCGGAAAAGAACTTGTGTAGTACGTAATCAAACTTCACACTCTCGTTCTCATGGGATATCTACACGTGTTTATATAGTGGGTTCTCTTCGTGTTTCTCCTTCAGGCCTTTTGCGTGTTCCGTCAATCTAGTATGTAGGGTACGGCTGGTTTCTCCGTGATAAACAAAGTAAATTCCTTTTTCTTTGCATGTTTTGCATTTGATGATATACCCACTCCTCCTGGTGCCACTATGTCACAATTCATGCTCGCACCATTACCACGAAGCCGGACAGTCCTTTTTATTACATGTTGTTGTATTCTTCGGGGGGGGTTTCATTTTCGATTTTAGGGAACCCCCCCCCCCTCGTTCAACTATCTTGGGTCTCACAAGACCTTTACTCTCCTTTGTTTCTGCTGCTATACGTCTCCAGGATTTTGCCAATTCGCCATTTGGTGTTGCTGGGCAAAATATGGAGAAGTCATACGTATCATCACCTCTTTTCCCTTTGCTGTACCAGTTGATCTTCTTTATCTCTTTATCTTTTTCTCTTTCTTCTCTTTTCCACGTTCTGTGTCTGTATAGGGGCCTTTCTCCATTTTCATCCAACTCTAACTTACGGTTCCATTCTTCATGGCCGACTCTATTATGTTCTGTCTGTACTTAGCGTTATATCCAGTGGTTCTCATCCTAGACTGAATTCTGAGCTCTCTAAAGAATTTGAATACCATCTAGACCACACTAATGAATGTCTTTACCTGCTTTGTGAACAAGGAGATTCCAAAACAATGGAAAGAATCCGTATTGACACTATTGCTGAAGCGTATCGAGAAAGACACACCCAAAGATTCAACAAAATATATTAAGAAATGACGAGAGATAATTCTATCTGTTACGTTGTACAAATTGTACATGATGTTGATCAAGAACAGATTACTACCATGGATGTTTGATTACTACCATGGATGTTTGATTACTACCATGGATGTTTGAAACAGAAAGATTATCGCCATGGCAAAAAGGTGGAAGTCAGCAAAAAAGACTGCAAGAACTTGTATTCTATTTTAAAACGGCAATTGAAGATTTCAAACACAAATCAGGAAAACTTCACATTACATTTTTCGACATTGCAGATGCATTTGGTAGCCTGCATGGATCATAAAATAATACTACGAGATTTAAAACAGGTAGCCATTCCCAAACACTACACTAAGATTATTAAAGACGCCTTTAACTGTTCCACATTCAAAGTGCATACATTCGCTTACCATTGCAGAAGCTCAAATATTATGAAGATTTAATTGTTAACCGTTGCAGAAGTGAGGAGCAAAATAAGGCGGGTTAAGACTAAGGAATACGATAAGAATGTACGTTGCAAGAAAGATCTCATTCATGGTTGAAGTGCTAAACAACAACGATAACTAGGTTCGTTTGATCGCAAGAGAATCTCCCCAACTTCACATGAATAAATGCAAAATGAATCTTGTTAAATTTGGCAACCCCCGCCTTTGGCTGGAACGAGGTAAACGAAACAGGAATTATTAAAAAGAATTCCAAGCAATACCTAAGCAAATTGCAATGGATAGAATTAAACAAACAAAGAAGGAATTTAGCTTTTAAAAACCAACAATGAGTTCATGATCATCCTACCCAACAAAACTCAACTTAATTAAGTTGGTTTGCATTGTACCAATAAATGTATGTATGTAAATTCAGAATTGTACATTTATTTTATGGGCCATATTTATACTATTGACGGATCATCCATCTGGGACGAGCAAGTTTACAGATCAAGTTTACGGGCAAGTTTACAGATCATCATCTACATTAACTGTTTCGATAGTCCGTCTTGACAAATGATTCATCTCTGTGTTTAAATGTGGAAAGAAGTTGAACTATCCACGAAAACTGCTTCTTGTTACAAGAAGCCAAGTCTTTTTGTCATGCTTTTTCTGAAACTTGTCCATCCAGAGGGCTCATCTAGCATAAAAAACGTGAGACGAGGCACACAACACACCGATAGTTTGTCTCATAGTCTATCCTGCTTTTATGCTAAATGGATGATCCATCTTGACGGATGATCTGTCTCTGTTTATAAATACAGGAGGAAGACGAACTAACTATAAAAACTGCACCTTGTTACAGAAAGCCAAGCCTTTCCATCGTGCTTTCTCTGAAATCTGTCCAGAGTTCTTGTCTAGTATATAAAAGTGAGCCGAGTCACTTGACACATATATAGTTTGTCTCATATTCCATCCTGAATGGATGACCCGTCTCTAGTATAAATCGGACCATCCTTGCAAGTAAAGAGTGATTACTGCACGTCTGTGTGCTTGGTAGAGTTTACTCACACTTAACTAAAAAATGTTCGACCAAATTTGAAAACTTGCGGTCAAATGTCATATTGCTCGGAGGGGTTTTTCCGGACGAATTTTGAAATTATTTCTGACTCTGCATCAACAACAATGACATCTTTATTGTCAACAGTTTTACCACCATCATTATCAACAACATTGTCATTAAAGAGTTGTAAATATTAAAGATTAAGGAAATAAATATTTTTATTTCAGCAAGTTCATTCTTCAAGAAATTTCGTGAAACTCAGGAAGATTACCATGAAGAAGACATTTGCAAATTGTCGATGATCACCCATAAAGACCATATGCAGGGTAATGAGCTGATGTCAACACTCAGGTATAAACTATACTAAATAAACAGTTAATAGATAATTTCACTGTGTTTTAATATTTTTTATTAATTTTCATCATTAATTACACCACTACATATTTACTCGCGGTACCACGAGTCAACGTTTGGGCTCGATTTCTTTTTCTTTTTTTTTTCATGTCGCGATTAGTGATTCGGTCCAGTGACTGCCATATTTGGGATATGTCCCCGGTCCCACGCGTACCACGAGTAAAGGCTTAATGAGCCTCTTGTTTGTTATAATTTCAAGTTAAGAAATGACAAGTTTAACAAAAAAGTGTGATTGTACAAGAAATTTTAAATATAGTATAAATAGGCTACACTACCGTCTGCAGGAAAGGAAACATGCGGATCGCGGGAACCATGCGCGGGATCATAGCACAGTATTGAGGGACCGTGGGCACTTTTTACTTGTCATGTTGACTAATTATATAGGAAAATAAGCCATAACTACAGCGGTTCCTGGCTTAAACCGCTAAAACTGGAGGCGCTTGACAGTTCTTTATCGATGTAAAATCATTTATTTTGATGTTGGGCCATTTAGTGTTTTGAGTTGCTTCGCTGTTCATTTGGACATTTACTATATGTTCAAAGGTTTTAACTTTCTGTCAATTTTGCAAGTACTGTAAAAGTAAAACTTAAAAAAATAAATGTGAGTTAATAACTACTGCCCACCCACGCGGAAATAAAGGGCGGCAGTAGCTAGAATCACTCTTCAAAATACTAAATGAGTAAAGTATATTGCTATAAAAGTTATAACATCAATAGCAAAATACACAACATTTTATGCCCGCCATAATAGTAACTAAAAAAGTTAAATTTTATCCTGTGCAGCATGTGTAAAAGTGAGCTTCATTGCATGCAGTGTCAGCAGTGTGCCTCACACACACTAAGCTTTTTATTATTAAAATTAGCTGATTAGGAGCATGTAGAGTAGTTTATTTCAAATTGAATTAATATAGGATATTACGTGGTGGAGATATGGATTATATCTTTGAGTGTTGATAATATCTGTTTTCAACACAAGAAGATTATATCCGTATCTCCAAGTGGCCATGCAATTTTCTTTGTATTAAATTAAATCTTCACAGTCAAGTGATATCAAATAAAAAGCAAAAAAATTATAAGCATATTATTCCTCCAGTGTTATGAAAATCGTATTCACTGCCGGTTCCCGTCTTCGAAAAAATAGAGGTAAATAATGTACTACTAAACTTGCTAAAACTATGAACCTTTTTATTAAACTACAATTTGTAATTAATCAATTAATCAATCAATCAATCAATCAATCTTTATTGTTATACAACTTACATAGAGAAAACACGCGAAGAGAAAGAGGCGAAGTTCATTAGCCGCAAGACTCTTTTCTGGAGTATCAGTATTTTCTTGATGAGATTTTGCAGCCTTGCTTCAAGCAACCAGACCGTACCTTAAATTTGGAGATATAAGTGAATTATATATGTTTAAGAGTGTTGAAAAGGGTATAAAATGTCTCAATTTACAGATAATACCTATACTTTTGCCTATTTTAGAGGCAACATGACTTATATGATATTTCCATGTAAGATTACTGTCTATAAGGACGCCTAGATACTTAACATAATCTTTCCTCTCCAAACGGGTGAAATTCTTCGTATTATTATCGTATATTTTCAAATTTATGTCATAATTAAGCTGTTTTTGATAAGGATGGAAAATCACAAAATTAGTTTTTTTAATATTTAGGGAAAGTTTATTTAAATTAAGCCAATCATGGATATTCACTAGCTCCTCGTTTATACTTTTTTCAAGTATTTTTAGACTTTTATGAGCATACAGCAAATTTGTGTCATCGGCAAAAAGATAAAATAGCAGCTTCTCTGAGGCATTAGAGATATCATTAATGCATATAAGAAACAGTAGCGGCTCTAGGACCGACCCTGGTGGAACTCCACACGAGGTTCTTTCTTTCTCGGATAAAAAGGATCCTATTTGCGTGGTCTGAACTCGG
>JANCMA020116934.1:0-24817 GCA_024336925.2 Zoanthus solanderi
GTATAATTTCTGTAAAGAGTTTTTAAGGTTCACATTACCAGTTTGTATAATTTCTGTAAAGAGTTTTTAAGGTTCACATTACCAGTTTGTATAATTTCTGTAAAGAGTTTTTAAGGTTCACCTTTAAGATCTTCTTGCTTTATGTCGTTTAAATATGACTATGAATTAATGATTTTTACGTTTTTAGAAATTGCTGTTCTCCTGTGCTGGGTTCTTCTTTGTGCCCTTGTCCTCAAGACTCGTAAATGATGAATCAGCTAAATGCCGCAAATTGACTGCACTCGCTATTAAATCTTTGATCCATAAGGTAAATGAAATAGATCCACACTCTTGCTTGTTACAATCTCTTATTATTGGTGATTAGTTTGTGCCACACAATTGAAAATGCTTTTCTGGCGTTGTGATTGGTTGCCTCTAAAGTTTTAAACAAATTAATATTCACCTCTGACAACTGAAGAGAAATGAAATGGCTTCTCCTTTTGCTTCGGTTTTCAAAGAGGAAAATATTTCGATAAATGAAGAAGCTAAATATGTGCTAGATCATCCCCTCTACAGAATCGGAAAGCCAGACTTTCCGTGAACATTTTTTATAATTATTTGCTATTTTTCCTCAGAGTTTTTGCTAGAAAATGCGAAGAAACCGGTCCTGAAAACAACGACAAGAAAATGCTTTTCAACACAAGTCATAAAAACTATTTTTTTAATGCAATAAAAATTATTGGTACACAGACGCTTATGAACGAGGTCTTAAAGCTGAATCAGGAATTAGTTGCGTAAAAGGATTATTTTTGAGGTTGTTTGTCAAACCTTCTGCTCCATTTTTAATCCCTTTCTCATCTCAAGTGAGATTTTGTTTTATTTATGATACTTTTCGCATTGTTAATGGAAATATAAACAATGGAGAGACTGCTACAGTATCAAAGAAAAAAGTATTAATAGATTGTAATCGCATTCTAGAAGGATCCATTGGCAGAGATCAGTTCCGCACCTATTGTACTAGTTAATGCACAGTGCTTGTGAAATGTGGTTATAACAAGAGGCTACCCAGTAGCCTTACTCGTGCCGGTTCTTGCAAGTTATAAATTGAATCCATGAAAAATGAGCGAGAAACTTGCAGCTATAGAAATATAAATTACTGTGATTTTGATGAGAGGGGGTGTGTCGCCAAGGAAAGGAAAGAAATCGAATCAGTAACCGAATCGGAACCGAATTCGAGATAACTTTTATTTTTTGTTATGCCAAAATGTCTCAAAACTTCAAATTATCCTAATGTCTTTAAGTTAATTTTAAAGCTGAGAAAAAAGGTAAAAAAGCAAGAAAAGAAAAGAGAAGTTGATTTACAGCGGAAAAAAACCCAGAGAACTGTGATACTCGAACTTACGACGTAATTAGACGAAAGAATGAAAGAAGAGAAAAAAATTTTTTAAGCCCTTGTTTTCTCTTCTTTCATTCCATATATATACACCGAACGCATTTAATATACTTTCTAATTGGACGAAACTTTGAAAATAGTAGCAGTCATGAAATTAATCTTTCATTGCACTTGCTACTCTATTTGGGAAATTTTCAGTTTTATCCTCGATTTTTTAACTACTTTCAGAGCTATTTGTATGTAAAATATTCAGTTTTATCAGTAATTACTGGGTTGCCTGTGGCAAACCAGTCTGTGTTTTTGCCTTCGCGAGAAATGTCAATTCTTGTGCAATACCACCAAATATGGGCTTAGCTTTGTGTGATTGGCTCGGAAGTTGATATCACCATAGCAACTGAATCGAAGAGAGACCACGAGTTATTTTTAAAAATCAAAACACTGTTAAGCTTGAAACTCGCTTTGCCCACTGACCAAGCGAAACTTTTCAGAACTCGTCATCACGGAATTTTTGCCGTATGGAGTTTTTAAATTAGACTGCTGCAGTATTTGTAAGCAAGTCTTTACTTTTGAAGCTCAGCAAACATGTGGATTATACTTTAATAGATGACAAAGACAAATGCTGTTTGTCTGTAACCAGCACATTAGCAGTTCATGGAACAAAGTAGTTTGCAAAAATAAAGGTGAATTTCAAAATATAGTTGTTTTTCGTTTCATTCTTTTGTTACTTTACAGTCTTGTATGCTAACAACGTTCGAGTTGACGATTTTATGTAGATCATTTGCTAAAATGTCAGTAAAACATTTAGTTTGTCTACAATTTAATATAGAATATATACTGAAAAAGTGTTCGAGGACTAAATATTGCCACTGTGAAATTTATTTACTTAATCCGGACACAAAACAAAACCATTTGCATTAGTTCTCCAAATCAATAAATTTAAAAACGTAGAGTGCTTGTTTCTCCCATGAAATTCGGTGTATTTTTGGTTTGAAAGTAAATAAATGGCTTCATTGATCATTTTTTCCCCGCAATTCATCTGATGCACGCGGCAGAAAACTAGGCAGGCAAAAAGTTTGATTCGCATTTAGATGTCAATAATTGATAATTCAGTAAACTTTTAAAATTTGTACTCTGGACGATAATTTGTTTTCCATGTCGGCCGCAGAATTGACGAAGTTGATTCAACTAAAAACTTGTAACATTATACCGCTTGACCTAAGGCTTGACTTTCAAAATCAACACATGTGAAAAACTGAAATTCCCAGTTCTCGCAAAAAAAGTCAAAGGTTCTAACTTAAAAACCTATTAATCCCAAGTTATGGAGAAATAATTGTGAAATTGTGTGAAGCGTCTTGTTATCATTGCTCATCAACACTAAGATCTCCCTGGCAATTGGGATAATCATCTAATTTTTAGTTTAATCATAATATTTGCATCGACAGAGCCGTTTCTGGTGTGGGTTTGGAGGTATTTCATTTAGCCGGAAGTGTGCAAAGCTGATCGACTACCATCTTGTATTGTACAAGCAAAGCAGCAACGCTGCATTTTCTTTTCTTCTTTCCATATAATCGTTTGAGTCGTCTCAATAAAATTTAGGAGTGAACAAGCGACCCAAGTGACGATATGGGAACATTCCTGGACGGTAAAGACAATTCAAGTCAGTTGTCGTTTGGATGTAACACTGTATACAATTGCATCTCTTTGATGCGAATAGAAGGACTAGGATTCTTACAGAGGACCCAAGCTTAAAACAACATCACGTCACTTCAGTTGTCGTAGTTTTTTTCAAACGAATGAAGCGACTGGGATTTTATCACAGGGGAATCAGGCTTTACTACAGTACTATATTGAAATGTTGTTAACACACCTTGACTTGAACTCAGTACTTGACCCTGGGCTCCCTCGTCTCTCAACATCTGTCAACATTATGCCCCAATAGTCGAACCAACACAAATCCTCTTGAAACATTGTTTGGTAACCGTTATTTTGGAATTTCTCATACAGTACCGGGATTCCAAGAGGATTTAGACTCTTTTTAACATCACTAGAAAATTCTGCATCACCTATGTTAAAATGCAGCGACAAATTTATATTTGTACAACAATCAAGTGCGTAAGTAGTATTTACCGCCGTTCTCATGAAGTGAGCCAAGTGTCATCCAGTATGAATTTGCTCACACTAAGAAGCATACGTGTATCATCTCATTGGAGAAACAAGCAGCACATGGAGACAAATCTAAATAATCTGGAACCTTCCACCCAGCGATCAATCCTTATCAATCTTTCTCATCGTAACCCATCATATCGGTTTGCTTATTAGCCTTAGCTCTATTAATCACAAAGCCTTAGGTATCATCACTCAACACCACCGAATACGAAATAAACAAATTCAAGCCTACCAGTTTTCAACCTGCCAAGCTGAAGATAACCCGGGGAGGTTGGAATGCCTATGTCGTTTTGTTCCAAACTTTACAATTTGTTAAACAAATATATTTAATTGAGGCGATTTATAACTAAATAACCTAAAAGCAGAAGACTAAGTTAGACAGATGTCACTGGACCGAGAGAGAAAGGAGTGGAGAGAAGGAAGGAGAGGGAGCACTGGTTCAACAAGTCAACTTTAGAGATAACTAAATTGTCAGGGTAGAATAATTGCAAATAAAATTCCTTGGAGGAAATGAAAAAATAACTGAAAAAGGGAACCAATAAAATAATTATTTGACTTGCCTCTAACAATTCCTGAGAACAAAGGACGTATATTATCAAACGTGTGCTGACTTATAGCCTGAAACAGCTCAAAATCGAGGGCTGTAGCTGGAATGGACTCGTCGTAAGTGATTTTCCGCAATGCAGCCACGGATTTGGGCATTGTCCGATAAAAGTGTTGCCTTGCAATAGAGTCTAACACAACAATGTTAATGTTAATTTTGTTTTGTTTACTAACAATGTTTTTCGCTTTTACAACAGGTGGAAAGACAAGAGCTTGAAAGATGCTTCCACATTTCATAAAACAAAAATCGAATCCAGCTGCAGCATTACGCTTCACATATTCCAGAACCTTGTCAACACTGAAAGGCTGAACAACTTCCCAGTTGGTGATGATTCCTTGCTCCTTGTTGATTGATCCGATAGTCAGAGTATTACCACCACACACCTTTTTATCGCAGCTCAGTTTGTACCTGGAGCCATCAACTTGCTTTAGAAAATGACAGATATCTGGATAGTTGACCTCATCGCACTTGCGATCTTCTACATAACCTGGTCCTTGGAAATATTCGTTTGCGGCTTCGCATGAACTTTTGTCAGGCCTGATGTAAAAAAGCAAAATGTAATTAACACATGGACTAACAGCACCGCACTTATTCGTTGACCATTTATTCATACTTCTAAAGAAAAGGATGAAACCCAACACATACGATATTCATTTAGAACTTTATGAAAACGTAGTTTACCAGGAAAAACAAAAGTTAAAAAATGAAACAGGTACAAATGAAATCATAAAAATAATGTATATAATGATAATAAAATACTCCAATAAATCATTTACATCCCATAAATGTTGAAAAAATGTGCATTTTATCCCTTTACTCGATAGTTTTAGCTCTCAGATTTAGCTATGCCGGAATTTGAGTTTTATCACTTAAACTCAAGATCTAGATGGAAGATTCCAAAAAAGGGTTAACCTATAATTTGTGAATTCATAACCTGGATTAATAGATTAAGGCAGAAAACACACTGCTTTAAATTTCTATCAATAGCATTCTATATTCTTAATTCATTGGAATATAACTAATAATCTGGATTCAGGAATGTGTCAGCTGGAACATTCAGATGGAAAGGATCCAGCAAACTAGAATCAGAGGGATTCTAGATCCAGCTGCAAAGATTAATCTAATACGTATTCAAGACTCTTTCAACTCCATTCTAGATCCAGACGGAACACTTCCAGCAATATGGATTCAAGATCCCATAACCTGCGTTCTAGATGTAGTTGAAAAACGACCAGCAATAAGGACTCAAGATTCTATCAACTACGTTCTAGATCCCGATGGAGAACTGGACCAGCAATTTGCACAACCTCATTTGCAAAGACATTTTGGCACAATACATTCCCAGTTATGTGCACGTGCAATTTAAGAAATTACAAAATGGAAGCTTGAACTTCATAGCATTATGGTAAAGCTGGTATCACAAAGGTCGCGATTTCCAATACTATTAGAGCCTTAATTTTTAACATGCCTTTCTCTTTTAAAATTTCTTAATTATAAAATGACTCTATAAGGTTATTGATTATATCATGGTACAAACCTAATCACGTGAACAAATTAGATTATACAAAGTGCCATTCCATAACTTATAAAACTGGCCGAACACAGGTTTGACAGATCTAAACATTTCTTCAGCAACAAGAAATCGTTTTTATGAATGAAATAAGTCAGGAGTCAAGTTATAAGTTAGTCAGCGGATTTTTACTTAAGGTTAAGATTAGGGTTAGGATTAGGGTTGGTATTAGGGTTACCAGAGTTTTTTCTAAATATTTTGACTCCCTGACTCCTTTGAACTTTAATCTCTTCAGCAAAACAGTGTTCCAGCTTAACGCTTTCAGCTGAACAACCCATATTTGTCATGATAAAATTCAAATACCAGCTAAAAAAAATTACTCTCTACCCAAAGCCAGAAAAAAAAAGGTTTTATTAACATATAATATTCAGGCATAGAAATACTGAATTTCATTGACAAAAAAGTTTGGTATTAACTGACATTAATTCATTATCTACACTGATTACAAACTTGTAGAAAGTGATATTTAAATTATTAATCCTGTCACTATACCCTTATGTAAACTTACTTCCCTTGTGATCTCAATGCAACTGTTCCTGATTCCTTGTTTTGTTACGTTTTTATATTAAGTTTCATAATGAATACCCCTTCATACAGGAACTAGTACATCACAAGTCATTCTAGGTTAGCACCGTGATTATTAAGACAGCTTGTGCCCAAATATTGCGATCATGTATTTAATATACACCATATGTTGCTCTTTTGATATTGTAATCTCAATCTGTAATCAAATATTATTTAATGATATAACTAATAAAGTCATCGTTTTTGTCATTTTTGTAATAACATATCACAGACTGCATAAGGGTGTTCTTGGTTAAAAGGCTGTTTCCGTGGTAACAGATCAACCCGAACATAGTAAAAGTAATTATATAGATAAAGTTATGGTACACCTATGAAGTTAAATAGTTGAAGGTTTTAAAACATTTTATAAAAGAATTGAAAACTACAGTAATTAATGTCTTTATTTTCAAATACTTTTCTTGGTGAAACTGATCATCTCTAAATATGAACCAAACCTCTACAATGAGAAATAGTCAAACTTTTTCAACAAACTGCACTGTCACAAAAGGTTTCTGATTGCACAAGCACTTGAAAGAGTTGCAACAGATATGTACGCTAATTTAATGTTGCTTGACATCATTTACAATCTTAATGAAAGATATGAAATCTGGAGTGCTACAAGGACTTTGAAACTGTGTTCAGCCACCTAAAATCCAAATACTAATACAAATTCAAATGTAAATATTATTTTGAATTTTACTTGCCTGTGAACTTTGCAGAGAATACTTTGTGGGGTTTTCTCACTCTCTGTCGGTTCCTTACGGATACCCAGATAATGACAAGTACTTTCTGAGGGAAACTTGCCTCGAGGGTTGTTTCTTAGAAATGCATCTGTTAACCAGCTTGGCTTTTTTGTTTCAACTGGTATTGTATCTGCAATAAAAGCCATTGTTGGTAAGTAATAACAAGTCCAATCTATAAAAAATTCAAAACATGATTTCAATGGTCTTATCTCTTATGTTTTACGATACCATCTGCCTTTAACAAAAAACCCTCTGGCTCATACTTTATTCCCAGGGTAAATCCTTTTACCCTAAATGTAAGGGAATTTTACCCTATAGTCTAGAAGCTATAGCTTAATAGCTTATTTTATAATTTTAACTCTAACCATTTCAATCAAGACTTCAATGAACCAAGTTTCCATGACGCCCAAATGTCTGCTCCCTACTCCTTCAGAAGCGACCATTCCGTGTAAAATAGAACTATCTAGACAAATATAAAAATTGCATTTGCCACAATTTTTTTCAAATACTGAGTGAAATTTTTAGAAAGATATTTATTTAGCTGTTAAATCTAACTTTTTTATAAGCATCCTGTCGTAATCTCTTGAAACAGTTTTATGTTAATATTTTGAACCGAGAAAAGTACAAAAACTAAGTTGTTTGTGTTTGATAACAGATTTAATAAAAGTTAAAAATGTAAATGCTCTAAATTGTTAGTTCTGAAACGTCATGTTTTGATTTTCCTTTTTATATCTTAACTTAGAAATAGACATTTTATTAGTTTAAACCATTCGCTACTTAGTTCTAGTATGTCCGCTCTGGATTTACTTAAGTAGCTTAATTTTTATTCCATCACGTTTTTAGCGAGTATATAAGATAGCCTTTTTTACTAAAAGCTCAGTTTTTTAGTGTGGCCTGCTATACTTACAGCGCAGTTGAGGCAACTGGCCATTACTTCTATACGTGCTAACTATCCAAGTCAAGTTGTAACGGGTGCAAGCGCACCCAGCTACTTAACTCGATTAGCATTTAGCATTTAACTACTTAACTCGATTAGCATTTGCTATTTTTAAGTAGCTGTGATCCTCACCTAACTATTTCTGATACTATTATTACAATAAAGTAACTTGTACATAATGTTACACCATGAGGCCACAAATAAAGTATTGTTGTTGTAGCGCAAACCAAAGTAAGTCGAGTTTAGGACCTTAAGGAGTTGTTATTTTAAGTTAGATTTATTATATTCATTTATTATTTCCTTCCTATGATTTATCTTTATTGCCTATTTGTTAATCGCTATCTTAGTTTCAGAATTATAAGAAAGCTTGTAGTTTGCTAGTCTATGTATGATTGTTTGGTCTAATTTAATTCACGTATTCAGCTATGTTTATTGCTATTTCTGGTATTTTGGATATAGTTATTTTGTTACGTTATTGCTAGATTTACGATTTTACTTAATACTGCATAATTAATGCAATAATAATTTATCTAGATATCGCATAATTATGGTTTATTTTGGTACTATGCCAACCAGTGTGTTCAGAGATAGAAGCTCAAAGTACATTTTGTTAACTTTGCATTTGCAGTTCAAACCGACGTTTCGCCATTTTGACACTTCGCCACTTCAAACCAATTTGAAGTAACTTGGATAATTTGATATCACCTTGTTAGTAAGGAACTCTGAACATTGTATTGTGTACTGAAGAATAAACACTATTTGTTGCATTGTTGGAACATTTCGTCGTGTTCGTTTATATGTCTATTGCACCCGATCTATGCTAACGAATATACTTCATGTGAAGCTACATAAATCAACAAGTACGATGCAGATTTCATCTTTGAGACATAGACAAGTAATCTTTGAATTGCATAAGCTAATTTAATTTAATAAAGTTTTTTAAAAAAATGATTGAAATATTCAGTCATTTTTGACTAAAGATGGCGAGGAAAATTCATATAATGCTGGTTATGTACCACAAATGAGGATGTTGTCACAATGTTTTCTTACGATCTCATATTAAATCATGCGGAGAACTGTGGAAACCATTATTCTAAGATAAACAGAGTCTTAAATCTTGTATTAATTTTTTTACTATGGCCATTTTATCAGAGGTGTTTAATGTAATATATCAAAAACTCGTGCTTCGTGTTTTACCACCCGTTCCAAACACCGATAAAATAATGAAGTCCCGAGGGACGAAGCCCCGAGGGTTTTATTGTTTTCGAGGTGTTTTGATTAGGTGATGAAACACGAAGCACGAGTTTTTGATATAGCTTCTCAAAAGAGCCTAATTTATTAACGATAAACACAAAAACATATAGAGCTCGTAAATGTTCAGTTTTTATTTTCTTTTGTCATGTGTCATGAAAGGTGTTGTGTTTTTTCACAACTTTGGCTTTTAAAATTAAAAGCAGTCACACTTTGCATTTGCAATTTAGAAAAATGGAAGATGCAGCTAAGGAAAAGTCTTCCCGGTTTCGGCCGCCAAAAAGTTCCAAAGAGGAAGTTTCTTTGCTTGCTAGTACAAAGATAAGTGGACTGTTGATGTTTTCCGAAATTGGCAAGCTGCACGCGGG
Source organism: Zoanthus solanderi (assembly GCA_024336925.2). Taxonomy (NCBI): domain Eukaryota; kingdom Metazoa; phylum Cnidaria; class Anthozoa; order Zoantharia; family Zoanthidae; genus Zoanthus; species Zoanthus solanderi. The sequence continues at coordinate 9,576 of JANCMA020116934.1, forward strand.
AAAAAAATTTGCTTTAGTTGAGCGAGGGAGTGTGTTCAAAGATTGTATGATGATTGAATCTAAAATTTTCATTTAGAAATTTTTCATTCTAGTAGTGTCTAATTCAAGTAGTGTCTAATAAATTCGACAATTCAAGTAGTGTGTAAACTGCGTATAGTTTGGACCTTACACATATAGTAGCGTAAGGAAAACCACGAGTACTAGCAGTGGACTTTTGGAAGGTAAAAGCAGTGTCCGTGGAATGTCAAATCAGTTAAATTTTAGAATGTTTATTAATTCCACTGTAAACGTTAATGTTAACTGCAAAGAACGACTATTGTAATCCTGGAAGGTAATAAACATTTGTTCAAATGCTGCATTCTTTTGGAAACTGATTTCCAAACACACGTGTTTGGATATCCTAATACGTGTGTTTGGATCTGTTCTTTACCCGGGAATCAGGCCAAATAAGGCCACAAATTGGTTAATTACCTCATGAATAATTAATACCTTTGAGAAATTTTGTTCCAAAATACAGTGTTTGGTTGGACTCTACATTGTTGTATTTGTTATATAGATAGAACAGTATCTATAATATGCAAAATGTTTGTTTACTTTTAATTTGCTAATCTGCATTAAATTAATCAAATTAACTTACTAGTTCCTTCAAACTGCAACTCATTACCGTATTCCTTTGGTTTCGGAATTTCATGTGTCTCTGAAAAAGATGAGCATTTATGCTGAAAAACTACAATATAGAGATCGCTCGTAGGATAACACTAAAAATTGATCTTAATCTGACTTTAAGGGTTTTTTCTCTGATAAATCAAATTTTCATTCCCTCACTAAAAATCAACCACCATAATTTAATAACTAACCTCTGTTTAATGTAAAAAATCCGCGTGCGTGATTGGTCAAAATTGATCCTGTCATTTTGACATATCTATTGATATTGCCACGATTGGTAATCAATTTACTCAACCTGTGTTTTTATGGTTTAACCCATGGCTTAAAAATAAATTCACACCCCTGAATACATGAATCAAAATATTTTTTTGAGCTTTTACTCCAGAGTATACTCGCAATTGTTTTGGCAGGTTTTTGACGCGCATCTTGAAATTTTCCTGCCTTTAAATCAAGTTTGGGTTTATTGTACAGCACTTTGCGACATTTTGGTTCGATTTTTCTGATGTTTTAAAATGGAATTCAACCCACTACCAGATTTACAATTGAAATTGGTTTGCTTTATCGCGGCGAGCACTTGGAAGCAAAAATATGCAGATTCCTAACTTCTTTTTGACAAGATGGCGATGTTTACTTAATCAAAGAGAATGTCATGTGAAAACACTTCAAATACTGGTTGGGTTCTTTTAATCCTTCATTAGGACATTGAATTTACTTCCCAAAGAATGGCTGATTAATTCTAAAACAAGGTAATTTGTTAAATATCTTTTACGGTTTCAGTTTTAGCCTGTCCGCATGAAATCTTAAAAGCACTATTTTTTAATCTTTCTTCAAGTATAGCTTTTTTGCGATTTCTATTTTATTCTATTTGAACTAAACCATTTTAATTATGAACTTATTCAATTTAACGATTTCAAACCTTTGCTTCAAGTCCTTAATTCATGTATTGTACCTTGCAATGCAGCTCGCTTTGTAAATTATTCAAATTTCTGATTCACTGTGTCCCCACCACATGGGTTTGTAAAGAAACCACTATCTAAAAGTCACTGACCCTTATTAAGTACATGTGTGTAATGAGGGCAATCAACATACTAAGTACTACAAGTTATTTGCATTATTAACATTCTATAATATTTCAAAAGCACTAGTAAGACCAATAAAAATGATGTAAAACAAATGAAGATTTACCTTGAATAAATATGAAATTAGAATCCAAAATCTTGTATTGTTCCAATAAAAAAAATAAAATGATTATTCCTCCACTTAGCACTAGCAAAAGCAGGAAAACACCAAACTGCATGTATACAAACAAAGTAATCATCATCACAAAGTGCAAATTGACATCAACTCAATGTTTTGTGGAACATACTATGATAAGCATTATTAAGATAAAATTTGGTAAAACTAGTAGTTGTCATTATTGTAAACTCAATTACAGTAATATCTCTCTTCGATTGAGGGGCAACAAAGGGTAGTTGATACCAAGTCGTAGATAATGATTTAAAATCTCTGAAGATTGATCGTGATCTGGCATAAAATCAAACTGAGTGGAAGATAGCCATTAAGAAAGCTGTCTAATCCATGCAAGCATGGAAAATAGACGTGTAAACGGAATGATGATGATGACGCTCTGACTATTTGAACTGTAATTATCAGGGTTAAAATACAAAGAATTGTCATTTTACATGATACAATTATTGCAAGAGGATGATTCACAAAGTACGAGTAAATCTACAACATAATATACCGAAGCCTAAATTTTGTCATAGGATTTTAAATTAATTATATTTTTAAAAATTAACTTATAAATTGATCTAGTAACTGAATCTGTAAACTTTGAGTTTTGTAGCTCAAAGGCAGGTTAAACTTTAATTACATGATTCTTAAGCCACCATTCAAGCAGCAATTTCTTCTCAAAGGAAAAATAAATTTACAGCTCTTCCAAAATACAAATCAGATTTTCTTAAAGCCATAAACATGAGTGAATGAAACTATGAGGCTGTCAGTGCTGAATTTTTTCCTCACATATCTTTGCATAGGCAAAACCTTGCATGGGGTAGGCAAGCTCAGGCGAGAATTGCACCATTATGTTGATATCTAGTGATGTTTTAAGCAAGTGAGCATTCTCCTATATGAGAAGAAACATTCAACTATTTGCATTGCATAAGTTGACTTTTAAAATACGATTTTAATGGTGGTTTATTCTGGCTAATCCAAACAGAGCTTTGTATAAAATTAATTGACTTCACTCTAGATCTATTTAGATAATGGAAGGTGTACTGTAATTATTATCCAAAAATGCTTCATAAAATATAAGGATCAAGCTCCATACCAAATGCTTTAATACAAACAAAAAATATTTTTAAAAAATTGAAATCTTAACAACACAGTTACCAGGTTTCGTTCCACCATCTTTGTTTTTGTCTTTGCTAATCACATTTATTTAGCAATCTGCCAGTAATGAGAAAAACAATTGTTAGCAAGATCATACAAGCTTTCATTACTATGTTCTCTTGGCTATTTTTCGCACCTTACCATAAAACATTTTGCAAAATTTTCAGGTATCATGACCTAGCTGCTGGTGAATCAATGCAACATTCGAACAAAGGACTGAGTTCATTCATGTTGAATTGGGTTAGGTGACTCTTAATGAAAGGGAGGAAGAAACATGTGGATAGTTGATGAATATGGAAATGACTTCAATGGTACTCTTACAGTGTGACAAAGTCAAGCAGCAAGTGCTCAGAACAGATGCATATGAAATTCATGTTGCATATTGCAAGGATATTCTGAAGAATCCGTCTCCTAAGACGGTTTTTTTTTTTTGGGGGGGGGGATAGTGTGTATTCTTCATGCTGTGTACAACATTAATAGACAAATTACGAGGGGAAGAAATCACAAACAAGCGGGTGCTCTGAAAGGAGTGTTTCATTACAAAACATAACTCACAAACAACAACAATTGCTCCGAAAAGCACGGTTTATTATAAAACTTACCACTCGATCTAATAAAAGCAAAATAAAAGAAGTTTAATAGTTATTTGAAACAATTAAAATCAATCAAAAATAACGCAATTTCTTTCGCTAGATTTGGTTGCTCCTAAAGGAGCGGTTTTTTAGGAGAGACTGCATGTGCAGCTTATAGTGGATACTGATCTGCAATGTCTGCTATGATGGCATCAAAACAATCAGTTGCAGTGTTCCCTCCATATTGTTCCCGCAACATGAACTCGTTGAGATAACCTTGCAGCATGTTTTGGTTCGTTCCTCTCATCTGCTTCAACTTGATTTTGACATAGTTCCAATAGCTTTCGATGTTCTGAGTGTGGGCACCAGAAACCAGATTGACAAAGTTCAATACCAAACACCCAGACTTGATGATCTGCAACCAGTCCATGGTGATACTTCTGCTTGTGGTTGAACAAACTCTCATCTCTTTTGTGCTAATCATATTGAAATAAACTAAATAGGAGAGCTAACAAATAATTCTTTAAGCCATTTGAGGGCACTAGAGGACAAGGCTTACAAATCTATGACCGGCACCATTGGCACCATATGCAACTGGCAACACTGGCAACTGTACACACTTGCTGCTCTCTATCACAAAAATTACATCGAATTCGAGGCTAAGCAATGCATGTGAGCTACACTTATCGTTCAACTTCAAGTAATCTTGTCGTGTAGAAACATGCAAACTGATACAACATGTAGACACAAATCAACCTGACTACACTTGTACAGGTTAGATGGATTTCTTGATGGCTATCTTCCACTCAGGTCAATTTTGTGCCAGGTCAAGATCAATCTTCAGAGATCTTAAAACACTATCCACAACTTGGTAGCAAGTCTATGAAGGTCTACTCTTTCTTTGTTGCCCCTCAACAACTACATCTCTGCATTTCTTTACCACGCTATCATCACTACGTCTCTCTACATGGCCAAATCACCTCAATCTGCCTTTTCCAATGAAGTGCCTATTGTTATCAAGGCCAAAACGCTCCCTCAGTTCTAAAAGAAGGCTTCCTATCCTTTAAGGTGACATTACACATGCAACTTATCATTCTCATATTATTGTGTTCCAACCCGTGAAAGTCAGCCTTTTTTACTGCCCAAGTTTCACTACCATACAGCAAGACACTTCTAACACGTGTCTTGTACACCCTATCCTTCGAGTGAAAAGAGAAACCCCTACAAGTCAGAACAGATAGGAGATCCCTAAACTTTTTCCATTCTGATCTTGTTCTGGAAATCATACTCTCTTCAGCACCACCACCAGCACTGTAATCATGGTGCCTAGGTAGCAGAACTTATCAACACCTTCTGAAGCTGCTCCATTAACTATAACATCTTCTACTTGTGGCCATCATGAACTCCAATTTCACCTGTGCAATTTCGGCATCTATAACTCTTATTGTCTTGCAGTCTACCCTCAAGGTTACTGCACTTCTTGTGTACCCAATATTTGCAACCGTTACAGTATATTGAGTTACTTCCAACAACTTTTCACAAATAGAGTGCCCAAGGATATTTGCCAGTCTCTCTTGCAGATACCACAGTGGCATTGCTTACCATGCACTTTGTTTTTCTCATGTTGACTCATATTTGTTTAGACTCAATGCCCTCTTTCCACTTCTATAACAATCCAGTCAGCTCCCCCAAGCTCTCAGCAAGTCATCTGCTTACCATTACTAAGTCATCTGCATAGACTAATTCCCATGGACAACCAGTTTGAAACTCCAATGACAATGCCTCAAAAACCATTACGAACAGAAGAGGACTCAGTACTGAGCCCTGCTGAACATCAGCATTCATCTTAAACTCATCAGTAAATCCACCATTTACTTGTACATGAGATTGCACATCATAGTACATTGACTATACTACCCTCACAAGCCACTCATATACACCTAACTTACACATTGCTCGCCAAACAACTTCTCCAAGGTCCCTGTCAAAAGCCTTCTTCAAGTCAACAAATGCAAAATATAGTTTTTTTCACTTTGCCATGAACTTCTCCTTCAGTTGCCTCACTGTAAGAATAGTATCAGTGGTACCATGACTCCACATAAACCAAATAGGCATATCATATAATTATATGCAACTTGCTCTCTTATAAGCCTGTCCGCAATTCTTTTTACCACTTTCATCAAGTTACCACACTCTATGGCCTTGTTTTTCCCTTTAAAACTATTAACAATAGAACTCACTTGCCAATCTGAGGAAACCTTTCCACTGTGAATAATGGCATTCACAAGGACAGTAAAAATGACAATACAAGTGTCCCCACCAGCTTTAATTAATAAGCATTTCTAAGACCATGCCTGTTGGTCCTGGTACCTTATCATTTTTCATCTTATTGGCAGCCTCGGCTACCCTCTCCTTCTCTATCCTGATGGCTGGACCTTGCACTGGGTTCATTTCTAGGAGACTGTCCTGATCCTGTGAAACTCTTCATTCAATAGTTGCTGCTAGTGAGATTTCCATGCCTTTTTCTTAGCATCATGTGTGAAAGCCAATGAGCCACTATCATCCCAAACACATTTTTCTCCGACATCTTTCTTCTCATCATCCTGTATCAAAATGTTAGTACATTTCTGCTCTTCAGCTTGTTTCTTGGAAGCAAACACCTCTGATGTAGCCCTACCTTTTGCAGCCAAGTATAATTCCTTGCTACCTCCAGATTTCCATTCCTTTCAGAGCCTCTGAAAGCCTCATCAACCTTATCATTCCACTACTATACCTCCCTACGTCTAGGAGGATGTCCATCCACAGGTGCATTCAGCAGGCATTTCTTCAAATAAAACCATTTGTCCTCAATACTAGCACCTACTTCTTGACTCTTAAGGTTCTCCTAAACATGTGCCCCAAAGGCCTGCATAACCTTCTTTTCCTTTAACTTCTAAACATTGTATCTAGGAGCATAAGGTCTCTTGTAGAAGTGTCTTTAAAGTCAGATCACACAGCACTAACCTATGCTTAGGAGAGCATTCCTCTCTAGCAATGACCTTTACACCCTTAACAAGTTTCCTTCATTGCACATTGCAAGTATTCACTTACCTTCAGCATTTCTCTCCCCAAAGCCCTATATCCCCCATGCACACCGTCATAACCATAGGCACTACTTCCTACATGTCCGTCCTGGTTCCCAGCTATAACAACAGTTTAATTCGCATCAAACTTTGAAGCAGTGATCAAAGGTTGTCATAGAGCTTGTTTTTAGTGTTCTCATCTAGCCCACACTGAGGTGCATACACTAAGACAACTGATATTACAGTTGAACTAACCAGTACCTTAATTACTATGACCTTGTCATTTACTTGGTTTACATCAACAATGTGTTCAACCCACTTCTCCTTCAAAAGAATGCCTACTCTGCCAACGCCATCAGGCACTATTCATCCTCACTGACAACCCTTTCCTCCTCAATTCCTGAATGCAGCAAAGATCAATAGTCTCCAAGTGAGCATTTCCATGTCAATGGATCTACAACGCATTGTCCCAACATAGAGAATACCAACTCTGAATTTTGTCTTGTCAGCTAGAAGTTAATACATTCGCTGGATAATGATCGGAGGCTGCACAAATCCGACAGCACTCTTACCATCTGTGACACCTTCACAATAAGTTCTTGTCCTGTTTATGCAGTTGTGTAAGCTGCTAAGAATTATCATCAAGAGGAAATTGAAGCCAGAGTTTTACAGGCTGGATGCCCTTCCTCACACCAAATTACAGTGCAGAAGCCGAGAATTTTTGCTGTGACACCATCCCTAGAGATCACCAACCAAGGCTAAAGGGCTCTCTCTGCCCTTAACCACAAATTGTGGGGGTTTTATATCGGAGTATCCATCTCCTAGATGAGGCTCCTTCACCATGGGTAAGAAGCCTCTTCTGCCCCCAGATGAGGAAAGTGAAAAATTGCAGTAGTGTAACCTAACAATGTCCTAGCAATGATTGAAACTCAATATAGTGTTACACCCAGCCCATCAGAGTTAGACCCCTAAATAGACCATCTTGCTGTTTTGAAATCTAATCATTCCAGGAGTTATGTGGCCCTACTACTGCAACTTCTTTGAGATTGACCAACTCTCAAACATCCAGGCATCTACAGTGATATTAAAGCTCCAACACAAGGGATGGAATCTAGTCTAGCACAAAGGCTCCTGAACAGACGAGTGAGGACTTTACTACCCATCACTAAGCAAATCTTACAGCCAAGAGTAATATTTCTAGATACAGAAGCAAAAGACCTACAGAGAAATGCCAGCAACAACAGACGAAGTATTATAACCACTCAGCAAGAGATCTACCACCCCTAGAGAAAGGCGACACAGTAAGAATGTAGCCATTCTAACCTGAAAAGAAGACCTGGAAGGCCACTGTAACTGAACAGCTAGATGAGCAGTCATAAAACCTATAAACACCTGAAGGAGACACTTACTGCAAGAGCAAATGTCACCTCAAGAAAACAACAGAAAAAGAAGCTACATCCAAAGCTGCAGTAATAGAGACAGCATAACCACTTCCTAGTACTATAGTACTAGCAGTACCAACCCAGCTACTGTGTCCAAAAACCAACACTAATACCCTCGCACCTACAAAGACCAAGGAAACAGTTAGCCTACTTGAAGGACTATATATACAAGACATTATGTTGATTTGTATGTACAAGGAGTTGCCTCAATTGTTTTATCAATAAACATTGCTCATAGGGACATTAATTAGAGAACTTCAAGAATATCCTAGAGCCACTTTTCTATGAATTCCATTTAGATATCTAGCTAGTACAATTCTTTTTAATTATCACAGAGGATGTCTGTTAACACAAAGTTTTGTTCATTATCCCTGCAATCGTCATTTTTACAAAAGGGGGAATGTTGCATTGTGTAATCCTGTATGCACATAAAATGATAAAATCACTTTATCATGTTTACTTAAGTAATCACTGTTAGTTATTGTTTTCTCTTGATTAAAGCTTGAGTACCAACATTCACGTCTGTATTCATTGCGCCTGTTAGTAGCCTTTGTCTTTGAGACTCATATTGGTCGATATTGTAACAAGATGTTAGATTAGGTGTTTCACATGAGCTACAGAATTCTAGATTATAAAAATCGACTGAGTAAAGTTATAAACAGGAAAAAACAACGAAGTAAGAAGTGCTTCAGATTCGTTTATAAATCTGTGTGAAGTTTGAGTTAATCATTTGCATCGGGTGAGCATTGTATTTTTGTCACTGGCCTTTGGAGGCATATTACTTTGTCCTCGTGGCATTCAACAGTTTTCTGTTTATTCCCAGCCAATCTCATCAAAAGTTACAATAGTAAAATTATGAGCACAGAAATTTTGCCAACAGTTAAGTACTAAATTCGCTCATGAGTTATGGGACATATATTGAAAATGGACTGCCAGCCCGTGCTTGAACTCCTACTTTTGCCCCGAGGGCAAGGCAAGGGAAATCTCATTTGGAATTTCCTTTTTTTTTCTTTGAATTTTACCCCTAACTTACGTACAAATAAATTCACCAACCTCATTTCAAGTTTGAAGAAAATGTCAAATTATCCACGATCCACCTCTTTGGGTTGCAAGACACTTGTCGGCGATAAAATTTGAACTCTTCACGTACTTCGTGTCAGCCCGCTGTAATGCTCTAGGGCCCAGACTTTTGCATTGTTACCGATTTCTTTTTATATTTACATATGTAACAAACTAGCTACTAAAAGCTAGTTTGTCCGACAGTGTAAATGCGATTAGACCTCATTTCATGGTTTACGGACTGCTGGTATTTGAAATGTTAAACTATTAGTTTATACTGACACAGCTTGAAAACAGTTACGCGCATTGCAGGGCAAGAAGTAAACAAATTAATATAATTAATTTTTTATGGGTAAACAAAGTCAAAGGCAAAGGAAGCAACTTCAAGCAAGCATTAGAATGGGTAAAATTTCCGTATTGGCATGGCATGTACTATTGTTTAATCATACAAACTAACCCTTTATTCCCAGACCCTAACTTCTGTAGTAATATACGGGATGAAACTGCACGCATAAATAAGTACGCTCCAGTACGGAAATTATCCCTTAGGCTTAGGTTTAGAATCGAATTTTCTACGCTCTGCTGACTAAGGTCAGTGTTACATCAAGTAACACCACGAGAGTAGATGTATTCAACATTAGAGAAGTTTGAAGTGATGTTCTGATTGATTTTATTCATCTGTTTATGTCAAATAGAACATTAACATCCAGCAAGTGTATGTTTTAGTTTGTATAAAAGTCATTGAAGTTTCACACCAAGACACGTAATTAAACAGAGCAATGAAGTAACCCAGAGAGATCACGGTGAAGTATAATTCTTAAATTTTTTTCGCTAGGAAAAAACTGTAAAAGAGACTGACGACTCCGGGTTCTGATTATAGAAAATGTTGATTATACATGGCGTAAAACTCGTACATTAATCGTTATCAATATTTATTGATAACACGGTTGGGGTGCTCCCGCACTTGAGTGAAGCTGATAATTATTATCAAATTCATTATTTTCCTGAATGCCTTTATACCCCTTATACCTAAGATTAAAATTTTTAAAAAAGTTGAGAAAAATGAAAAACGTTGAGAATTTTAGGCCCCGATTACATGAGACGGGCTGGCCCGGTTGAGCGGGTTGAGTTTTTCTAGCGAGATCCCGGCCGTCCACACGAAATCTGTAAAAATTTGGCTTGCGATTACATGGCAAAAAGCCCATTTGCCGAGATCTCGGTAACAACCGTCCGGGATCCCGGCAAACCGGTGTCACAATGATTTCGGTACCCCAGTGATTTGTGTACCCCAGGGTACGCGAATCACTAGCGATTCATGTACCCCAGGGTACGCGAATCACTAGCGTTTTGTGTACCCCCCTCTCGGAAAGAAAGAAAATACTGCGTGCAAATAGCATGAGCAAATGGGCTCGCAACCGAAGTTTTCCTAATTAAAAAAAAATAAAATAGAAAAAACTATATGGCCATAAAATGCAAGATCGAGGAACTAATATACAAAACAGCTTTTTTAGTTAGACTCACAATGATTTGGCACTCTATATCAAGTCGAAAATATGGAACAGTTATAATTAGTTTGAGATATTTTAATTGAATGATAAACAGACGAGAAAGATGCAATAGGAGAATTCGAGGGGAGGGAGGGGGGGGGGGTGCTTGATTCACTAGCGATTTCGGTACCCCAGTAATTTGTTTTTACAGCAACTTAAATTTGAACACTTCTTGGTCGTGAATGATTTTTATCAAGTCAAAAGAATGGGACAATTAATATCAGGTATTTTAACTGAACGGTAAACAGCTGAAAAGTATACAATTGAAGAGTGGAGGGGTTACGTTGAAGGGTACTTGATTCATTAGCGTTTTCGGTTACATCGTATTTTAAATTTTAATATTTTCTTTCTCCCGTGCTTCGGTGCGTAATCTATTCTAACTTTTGTACGTAATCCGCATAATATGTGATCTTAAGACTGATGTATTTCTGATCTACTTGTTTGCTCCTCCCATTACTTTACGTTTAACTATTTGTTTCTTTAATCCGTATCGAGTTTGAATAGTATTTATTATCATTGAATCTATGTATTGTAATCGCTTTGATATTTTTAGTGATCCTCGCTTCTCTTAAGTATTTCAGACTCAGCAAAGTTCAAAAAGGTTTTCCTATTTTAAGTAATCAAGGGTGATATATTGAAATGGAAACCCAAAAATTTCTGAAAAGGATTGCAGACCTTCCAACTCTCACGGATTGACCGTGGGACTCACGGTTTCAGGTCTTATCTCACGGTTTAACTTCTAAATATCATGGTTTCTCACAATTAATGACAATCTTGATAAACTAGATCCAAAATCAAACTTTTGTGTTACTTTATCACCGTTTTCGTCTTGTTTTGAACGCAGCAACACGCGTTGAACAACGATAAACAACGATAAACATTGTACCGTAGGTACTTTGTGTAAATTATACGAGATTTCATACTTCATGTAAGCTTAATTTAATTGATAATAGTATTGTTTCACATGTTTCAAGATGACAATTTCAACAGTGCTAGTAGCTTGTGCTGGGATTTCAGAGGTTAGCAGGTCTGATATACATATCTTACTGTTGTGTTTTCATTTAAAATATGAAATACTATGTATCTTTTGATTCTATAAGAAAAAAAATTTTAGTCTCACAGATTTTGACTAAATCTCCTAGAATTTTTAGCAAATACTTTAAAATCTCCAGATTTTGTCATCTCAGAGGTTTAAGAAGGTCTGGGATTGAAACAGTCTTGAAAATAAAATTAAAGTTTGGAAAAGTCTGGATGTTCTCGGCTTATTAACTTGATTAAAGCAAAAAAACAACCTTTGATTCTGACTAGAATAATTCGCCAGATATATGGATGCTCAAAATTAATGGTGCAGTCCATATAATGTATTTCCTGTCAATTTATATCAGTTTCCAATATTTGAAGTTTAATACAACAATGCAATAAAAACATTGCCAGTATGTATATTCTGAGCTTTTATCTGAAACAATAACTGACATAATTTTCAGTCTGGAATTAATCGTCTAAAATTCTAAAAAGAGCCTGTCAAAAATATTTAATTTTGCTTTAAAAGATCTCTACAAACCCTGCATATTAACATTGCACTGATTTACTATTGAAATAATAAATGGGTTTTAATGACTGTTTTCCTTTTGAAAATACAGGTGACTATAATTGCATTTTGACTGTTTTCTTATAATATAATTTCAGTATAAACTGCATTGCATCAGTTGCAATCATCTCTTCAATTTGTAACTTCAACATTTCATTTAAATTTTTTAATCCATCAAAAATCAACCAGTATATAACAAAAGAGAAATGCGTGCATCTGACATAAACAAAGAAGTACATATAAGTAATGCGAGTTCACGAGTAATCGTAAGGATTTAAATGCCAATGAGAGACTTTATATTTACAGTTATAACCAGTTAATTTGTGGACGAAAATATTTACTTGGCTGTTGAACTTCTTGTTGGACAATGTTGGTCATATTTATTATTGTAGTTATGTGCATGCCCAATGTTTAAGCCAGTCAAATGATTTCAGACAAAATTGTACTCTGCTTATAACTTTTGAAATTTTATCCTATTATCCAAAAACTGAAACTATAACACTTTTCCCTTTTTAATACCATTGTAAAAGGTGGAGAAACTTAACACCTCCTACTGTTTCGACAAGAAGAACACTGCCATGACTTGAGATGTGCTGTCCTAAAGAACTTGTCTGGAATCGATTCACAGGTCTGATGGTACCACTTGCCACAGTTGTCATATTCAACCATGTTACCTGATGTATACGCCCTGCGACAAGAGCAAAATATGGGAATGTTTATTGCAGCAAGTAGCCCAGGGCTGCTTTGGCGTCTGGAGTATGGGAACATAGCTACTGTCCCACTTTCTATGCACCACCATAAGTGCTCACGCATTTTCCTGCGATTCAGCAGAATATCACAAGGATTCTTACCAAAACAAAGGGCAGTGGCAAAAGCAAGGCCAAACACCCCACAGTCAACACCGTTGGTTTGTTGTTGCACTGCCTGTACTTCAATACGTACACTTTCTGCTGCATGACAGTGGAGCAAGTTGGAAATTTGCTCCTGAGTGTGCTTTGATACTCTCGCAAATAGGCTGTCATACAGCTTGACTGTGTTGCTGTTACTGCAGCCAATATTTGAAACACACACCCAGTGAAAATCACCATCATGCAGTATTTGCACAAATTCAGATTTTACCGGTTGAAATAAACCAACAGTTCCTAACGTTGTCGAATACAAACCCTCTATGAGAGGAAATTCTTGATGCAATAAATTTTGCACGATCATGACATGTCTGTCATCTATTACACCGTTCACTAAAAGTACTTCCCTATCATCTGAATATAAAGTTTTTCCAAAATCTGGTCTTTGCATTTCTTTCATTTTCTTTTGCTCTCTAACCTTTTGTGTGCTAACAAAAACTTCATCTGATTCATTGTCTTTCGTTTTCTGAAACTTTTTCAATCTTTTGTTAATTCAGTTTTTCTTTTTTTTCCCTTTCCTTTCATGTCCTTTTTTTAAGTTCATCCACCCATACTCCTAATGCCCCTTTTTCCATGTACCATTGCACATCCTCACTGTTAAGCTGCAGTTCCTCCTGAGCAATTCTTTTCAATGCCTCTGGTAAAAGGGCTTTTGTTAGGATATCATGTTTGTGTTTTAAGTAAGGAAACATTACTTGCAGTTCTTCTAGCACTATTTCTATTTGCTCTTCATCAAAGCCACCAAACTTAATAAATATTTGCAAATTCCTCTTTGTTAATGTTGGATCAGTGCTAGATTTCCCTGTAGAAGCCACCTTATACAGTGGGCTAGCAATAGTACCATCTGCAATGTCTTCCAACTCCGTCTTGACTTTATGGAGCTTATTTACTACCACTTTCATGTCCAAATTTGATATGATTACATTCATGCTTTTCACTTTTTCCAGCTCATCAGCAGCATCTAAATTACTTATTGCACTCTCCTCCTCTTCACTTGATGATGCATCAGGTAAAACAGCTGAAGGACTAGGTGGTACAGATGATGGAGCAGGTAGCGCAGGTGATGGACCAGGTGGCACAGTTGGAGGACTAGCTGGTGCAGTTGGAGGACTAGGTGGCACAGTTGGAGGACTAGGTGGTGCAGTTGGAGGACTAGGTGGTGCAGTTGGAGGACTAGGTGGTGCAGTTGGAGGACTTGGTTGCACAGTTGAAGGGATAGGTGGTGCAGACGATGGATCAGGTAGCACAGCTGAAGGAACAGGTGGTATAGATGATGGACCAGGTAGCACAACTGAAGGAACAGGTGGTACAGTGGGAGGGTGGTATTTTTCAGTTGTTTTACATTAACTTTTGTCTTAAGCATCTTTCCTTCCTGGTTAGTTAGATTGCAGAGCCCCTTGCTTTTATCAAGGTTTGAAACAATATATGGCCCAGTCCACTTATCCTCCATTTTATGCCCCTTTTTGGTTTTTTGCAACATGTTGCATCGTAATACTGAATCGCCATTCTCTAATACACATACTGTGGCACCCTTTCTATCATATTGTTTCTTCTGCTTCTCTTGGGCCTTTTCAATGTTACCAGGTACCTTCTCATAAACTAGGTTTAGCTTCTTCAAAATATCAATCCTTGTGTTAACTTCAGCACCACCACTATTGAGCATTTGTGCTGTTTCGGCTAAATTTTTAGACTGTTGAGCCTCTGCCTCCATGGGTAATCTTTGGTGGTGGCCGTGCATCAGATAGTAGGGGCTGTAACCACTGGTTGTGCTTTTCATTGCATTGATGGCACATATGGCACTGTCAAGATAGTCATCCCAATCATCTTCTTTGTCATACACCAGCTTGTTTAATGTCCTGTTAAAATTATATAAAAATATATATAGTTTAATAATATAATATAGGAAAGTTGCAAATACTGTTAGATAGTGCTCAATACACATAAGTGCAGAGCTAAATCATAGAATATAAGATTAATGAAAACAACACATGATTCACTGTGACTATATAT
>JANCMA020116935.1:0-14660 GCA_024336925.2 Zoanthus solanderi
CCCCCATCCCTTCCCTTCCACCACCCCCACGCGGGTTGTGTTGAATTTTATTGTTTCGGTCAAAACTGAAAAAGGTTGTTACATTAAAAGTGAATAGCTATAGGTGATTTATTTCAAATTATTTATAGCTTTTCACTTTGCAGAATAGGTACTATCTTCCACATTTCTAGGAAGCAATATTAAGTATCATTGTCTTAAATCGGTGTCCGTTTTTAGAATTCCTGAAAGAAAACTCGTGACCTTAGTAAAATTTATTTCAGTCTTGTGTCAATAGAAATTTGCATTTTATATTTATCAAATTAGAATCGAACTTCCTTAATCGTCTTAGAAAACTTTATTCCGGATTGTTTGTTTGTTATCCAAGACGATTTCACCAGAAATTAAAAGAACTTTATGCGAATTAGCTAAGGAGAGCCGAAAGAAATTTCATTCTACCTGGATAAAAAATAGACTCGTATTTTTTTAAAGTGCCTATATCACGCTATTTTAGGATCTTATTACAATCCAAAATATGTGTTACTCTCAACTGAATTCTAAAAATAATGGTCCAGGTTTGTCATTTAAGACTATATTATGACATTTATTCTGTTTCCTGTCTTTTGTTGCTACGGATGGCAAGGATGGAAATAGATTAAAACTTGGAAAAGTCGGGCCAGTCTTTTCAAGTTTTAATGCTAAAAATACCTAAAACCTAATTTGATTGCTTTTTTTAAAAACATTTCATTAGATATTCACCTTACGGCATAACTAAAATTACTACAAGTGACGACTTTAGCGAAAAATGATCCAAAACAACAAAATCGTCGTGACATAGCCCCTTAAAAATATTGATTTGCTTGTAAATTGATTTTTTTTCACATTTTCATTACTGTATGTGATTTTATACTGAGTATTATCAGTTAAGTACATAAGAAACCCCTCAACTTTATTTAAGCTCTATAATTTACGCGCTGTCAGTAGCTCTTGCACTCGCCGAAGCTCTTTAGTATTTTAAAGAAAAGACCCTAGTGTTTTTGAAGCTGCTTGTTTACACCTCTTAAGACAAGCTGAGATTAGCAGTTTGACTTTCAGAAGGGCTGATGGATACTGCTGTGGATCTAAGAGATGCATAATACTCCAAGTACAAAAATCAAGTGACAGAGTTTGAAAACGTCAGACCAGGACATTTACTCAGCAGATCGGTTCAAAGACTATGCGGAAGGATATCATTTGAATAATCACAAGCTCTGACAGTGACAGCGTACTCCCTGCACACATGTGACGGCCTTTTCAATTAAAACTTTCATTTGTGTTAACTTCCGCCGTTAAAATCGGAAAAGCTTAACAAACGGACTTATTTTAAAATAGATGGCTATTCTTAGCTTTTTAAACCGGCTTTACTAGCATATTAATGATACTCACATGTTTAGTGCTCTTTTAGTAAGTTTTAGGATTTTTATTAAGATACAAACAGATTAGTACGCAATAACATTACTAAATGAAAACGTTGTGCATTCTTTCCTGATGATCCATTTTAACTTCTGTTATCCGACATATGGGAAGCAGTCTGGCTAGCTGGAGTTGTACAAACTGTTTTTCAATTCCTTGTCTCGAGACAACTACTTGATCAAATAGTTTTATTTACCACAGGTAGCCTAAGCTAAGTGGACTCTAACATATTATACATTTATAAAGTAATATATGGGATTCAAAACGCGTTCTAGAAATAAAATAAATATTATAAATGAAATATCTCAATATCCTTGATTTGTTGTATTTCGTCCTCATTTTGTGGTGTTTTGGGGTAAATAGAGGCGTTGTGAGAAAAACGGAGGGTCGAACAACTCAAGGATATGTATTTGGCATTTCATAATGATTAATATCGTTTCTAGAACGTTTCGAGGGCAAACGTAAAATCTCATACATTTATTTCCTTTATAACTGTGATATAATAGCGTCACACATATAGCTTGAGCTATCTGTGCTTATTCTTTGTAGTTTTCACTTGCCTTTTATCGACTTCTTAATTTGTCTTATAGCGTTCTTTTCTTTCTCTTATACGGCTTGTTATCATTAGCTTGAGTTAATACTGAATGAATAAAAACCTAAAAATATAAATGGTTTCTAAATAACGAACATTTCTATTTAGTCTTTCTTCCGACCAAACAAAATACTTTCAAAAAAATGCCGTCAGTTTCACATAAGATATTTTATTGATTCTACGGTTAGGTTCAACGTCTGTTCGTATATGTTATATAAAAGACTATTATTATTAATCTTCAGTATTAGAGTGAAACTTAGATTTAAGCGAAGTACCAAAGGGACTAGTCAAATGCGTTCCTTAATTCACACTGTTCGCTGCGTTAAATCAGTAAAACGAATTCGCATAAAGATAGCTCAAAAGTATAAAATAATGAATGAATGAGTGGCTGTTGTACTAAGCTACAGGAATTGAATATCATGAAAACCATTCATTATTTTGTTTATCAATTTGTGGCTGATAGATCTTTTGAAATCCTACATTCCACGGAATTTTGTACACGGTCTTTTAACATTACAGTCTTAAAAGTGTGTTTTATTTAGGAACAGCATCATGTACAGAAGAACTAAGTAATTGTTTTCATCAACAGTGTGTCTCATGACAAATGATTTTGCGAACGATATTTATTACATTTTATTGTCTACATGAGACAACAGTTTTGTACAACAGAACTAGAAAATTGTGTTTCTGTTTGAAAGTCTTACAACCCCAGTATATACGTCTAATGTAGTAAAATATAAGAGCAAGGAATGTGAACAACTGTACTAAGATAAGATGTCATTCACGTTTGTTGCAACTTTTCCTAAAACATGGAGGACACTAATACAGTGGAACAGGGAAACGAAAAAACAAAATATTTGAACAAAACTTTCCAGCAATGTATACTTTTGTTTCCACCACAAACTTTCAAAAGTGCAGTAGTTAATTGAACTTAGCGGAGCTGGCCGTGGATGTGTTAACTAGTGCTCGTGACAGTGCCGTCAGGTTGTATAAAATGACCAGTTTTTGACTGAAGATATATCAAAAGTATCTCTTATTAAAAAGTTAAGTTTTGCTTTTATCCGTTTTATTGTGCTTTGACATTTATTTGTTAAATTAAAGTTCAGTGTTCTGTCTCTACACTTAACGTAACTTTGAAAACTCCACTTAGTTAACTTCGTCAGTACATCGAGGAATTCGTTATATACGAGGTTTCATTCAATCGAGATTTTGCTGTATCATTTTAAAAATGTTAATATTCTTTATCATTATTAGTCTTATATCATCTTCATTTGTTTTGTACGCCGTTATGGACTCACTGCAAATAAACTGACAAGCTTCAAACTCGACAGTTGACAGCTTGGTTTGTATGAGTGCTGCTCCCGGTAGCGCAGCGTCGCCGCGGTGTCGAATCTGATTGAAGACTGGTTCGACTCTTTTGCAAGTAGCCTAAATTCCTTACATTGGCGCAAAGACCGTTTATAACGTCGTTAGAAAATAGGTTTGTATATATTAAAATGGGAGATATATAAGGAAACAATATTGTTGTTTAAACTGTAACTGGAATAAGATATAGTCATACAACATAAATATGGCAACATGTCACTTGTTTTTGTTTTAAGAATGTTTTATATCATCTCTCGGAAACGGAAAACTTGAAACTTTTTAAAGGATATTTTTTGAGCCTCACTAGTAAAGATAATCTTATAGCTGTATGAATCTTTTAGTTTAAAACCACAAACTCATGCAGTCTTTTTATAGTTCATCTTTAAAAACGCTTACATTAATTCCGGTATATAAATCGACTAACTTAAAATTTTGGAGTACAAAATACTTATAAATTAAAAACTTTTTTTAAAAAAATTTCTTATTTGAGATTACTTAGGCGCGACAAAAACACTTCAAACTCCTCCGGCATAGCAGAAAAAAACGTTTCCAAATGTAGTGTTGCAGAAGTTGCAAATAAAAATTGTTTATACCATTTAACGAACAATTATTGATCACGGTGTTTTCACATACGAAGAAAACATCAGAAACTATTGCAGCACCTTTCCCGCGTATTTTTCTTTAATAGGTTTAGAAATTTGTTAATCGAGCTGAGAGGGTTTTTCTTTCATATATATATAGAGAGAGAGAGAGATAAATATTTAAGATATATAGAGGATATTACACGGTGGCGCGAAGATATGAAGCGAACGAGTGAAATCTTTTTTCCACGAGGAGATAAACTTCATATCTTCAAACCAACGTGTAATTTTCTTTTATTACATAGATATGAGTGTTTCGAAAATGAAACAAAACTAGACGAAAAACAAAGGAAAAACAAAGGAATGACGTCAGCAATATCTTCACTAGTGAAGATATGGAAAATATCTCAATCGTATCCCGGATGTAGTTTCGTATGGAAAACACGAGTTGTCTATTTTTCGGTAAAACACTCATATCTATGTAATAAATTGGAAAATCTCTTCTACGGTCACTTCTCTTACTGTTGAAGGATCTCAGTTTTCAACTCTTGGAGATAGAACTTGCACTCTCCGCGCGCTTATGTAACATGCATGCTTGCTTCGTTTCTAATTGAAAACTTTCAAAGAAAAATGAAAGGTTTTTACACCAATTTTAAAACAAAGTGTTGCCTTTATTTAATATAAAGTGAAGTTCGTTTGAAGGAATACCAAGAATACCAAGAAACTACACGATATTTAGCTATCAGTGACTTCTTGCTCTCCAGTAAAGCTGGGCGGAAGCCGTTGGAATTCCAGCCAAAACTAAGTGAGTAATTTCATTATGCGGCCTTAATTTGTCTTAGCTATGATGCGGATGGGTAACTGTTGATTAAAAGGCACCATAGAATTTCATTGGCGAGTATCTTCTGCCTTTACTAAATTAGTAGTATAAGGGAAAAAATCAAGTAAACTTAGCACATGCGTGTTAGTTTGTTAGCTATGCCATGCTGATGAGGCTGAAGGCCGAAACAGCTATCAATTCAGGCTCTCTATTAGTTACGGTAGATTAAAGGAGTAATATATACCCGCTACAAACGTGACCTAAGTGCCGCTATTAGTGGCTTCAAGTTAGCTACTAGCACGCATGCGCTTTCAAAACTTGATAGTTATCATACCAGCCACATCCCACAAGCACAACGCTTTCATTTTTACTAGTATAAGGAGTGCCGTTTGGAGTTTTGAAGTAGCCTTTCCTCAGAAGAACTGAAAACGGATCTTTCCAACTCTGCTTCAACTTTGCTTAAACTTTTTCATCACGTACTGTTCTCGATCCAATTACATTTATATTTCCGTCTAGAAACCTTTATCTTTTCTCTACACTGTTTTGACTTTTGTAATTGCCCTAAAGAAATTATCGGTAAGAGTGACTAAGAACGTTAATTTCTCATGGCTTTTATGCACTACTAACGGCGATGATTGCAAGCTTATAATGACTGATGGTTTATTATACTTTCAGCAAAGTACAGTAAAAATGCCAGACCGAAGATAAACATTTCGAAATCAAAATATGATTTTAAAAATTAAATTTTGAATTTGTTTTTAAGGTACATTTCATTCAATTGACATTTATCTCACATCGTTTTCAACCGCAATTACACATATCAAAAGCTAAATTAGAATTACAAAGTATTGACGTGTGAGTCAAAACAGTTGCAATTCTTTCGATGCTTTCAAAAATTAAACAAAATCATTCATATTCTTTACACATAACTTAACCTTGTTTACTGAATCACAGTGTGAAACCGTCTTTTTTATTACACCTCGCTGTTACAAACAAACGAAACACCAAAAGGGCCCAAAAGATGAACACGAAACTGTCCGTTTTAACGTGAGTTGTAACCGCTAATCTCAACAGAATTGTAAAGAATTATTAGACTTTTTAGTTCTAGCTTCAGAAACACAATGAATTTTAAAACAAAGTAAAAAGATTGTTCTAAAAAAGTCGGAAATTTATTTCAGTTACTTACATGTTTAATGAATAGCAGAAATTTTTTTTCATGAAACACACTGGAAAAGAATTCCTCTTAATCCTTTGAGTTTCCTTTGGCGCTCTTAATTCTGTCAACGAGCCAACGCGATAATTAATTGCCACGCGTGTCAAAGTTTTCAGTAACTGATTTTTATCAGATTTTGATAAACTGTTCATTACATGCCCGCACTGACGACAATGTATGTGTTGTGGTTTAGTCAAAGATTGCTGTTTCATTTTCTAGAATGTTGTGTTAATTTCGTGTTGTAACACTTTTTCCGGTCGTTTGATTTAACGGGTCGTCGATAGGGGTTGACACAACCGAGCGTTTTGTTTTTTGATCTTGCCGTCAAAACGGTATCATTGTGCTACAAATTAATATGCTCTATCGTCGCTTTTCCAGTAATTTTCCCAGTATCCTCTTGAAGCACGATAAAAATAATACATAATATGTCATAATAATAATATTTCGAGTATTAAACCGGGTAGGAAAGCTCAAAAGTATATAGTAATTTTGTTTTAAAAATAAATTGACAAGTTGTACAATGTAGTTAAAAGAACTTTATAACGAGCTTTCGCACTGTAGTTCTTCGTCGGGGTGAATATGGAGTGAATCTGGACATTTTGGATTACAGTCCGAAACGTCAGTTATAAAATTCTTTTCACTACGATATACTTATCAATTTATAAACTGTTTCTGTAGAAACACTCACGTATATAGCATTCCATTTATGACATTTATAGTAATTTGGCACTCAAAACAGTTTTGACTTTATCGGCACTCAACTTGTTACCCCTTGATTCAAAACATCATTGCAGCAAAATTTTTGCCATTTTTACCAACTTTGCAGACAATAATAGCTCTGAAACAATGTCCCACAATGGCACAACTATGCGTTCGTACTAGTATTATGCATGACTGACTCTGTAAGTGTACCTACAATATCAGTCATGTATACTTGAAAAGATCTACCGGAATAATGATTCCATTCGACCCATAACCGCCTCTTTGAAACATGGCAAAATGCTTTTGATTATTTTTAGGCCGTTATTTATTGCAGTTGTTCTTACACATAATTGCGGTATTTCGATTCGCACAAACCAACCAAAAGAATATTTTAACTGTTATCTTGACCGGTAAGAAAGGAATTTAAAATGATAGATCATAGATGTACTCAAGTATGGATAGCACAAACGTGCTAGTAGCTAACTTGAAGCCACTATATTGGGCATTATGGCCACGTTAGTAGCGGGCTTTACCCCTTAAACTAGCCCTTTAAATCCCTTTTTATGCTAGCTATGCCACGTTAATGAGGCCTAAAAAGGCCCTAACAGCTGTCCATGGCTGCTAGCAATTAGACTCACTATCTTTTATGGTAGTTTAAAGGGATAAAGCCTGCCACCAACGTGGCCATAGTGCCCAGTATAGTGACTTCAAGTTACCTACTAGCACGTTTGTGCTATCTATACTTGAGTTCATCTTTATAGCCACATTGCGCTTGATTGTAGATGTAAATCATTTTTCTAAGATACCCAAGGTTTTCCATTTGATAGACACGTAAGTACTCACAATTTTAGTTTTAATTACCAAAACTATAGGAAATGTTTCACTTATGAGAATTAATCGAAGAAAGTCAGGTTTTTTTGCGATATAGCTCTGCAGTGTCCCAGATAAGAGGTTCCACATTCTAATCGAGAGAATTTTATCGAAATGTGAAATGAAATCTTCTTTGAAGATAACAAAAACTTTGTATTTACTTTAATACAAAGGAAAGGTTTTTCCTACCTGTTCTACAGAGCACTTCTAATACTGCTCACTAAAGGACTTC
The DNA here is from genome assembly GCA_024336925.2 of Zoanthus solanderi. Taxonomy (NCBI): domain Eukaryota; kingdom Metazoa; phylum Cnidaria; class Anthozoa; order Zoantharia; family Zoanthidae; genus Zoanthus; species Zoanthus solanderi. The sequence continues at coordinate 7,804 of JANCMA020116935.1, forward strand.
GCAACAATTTTGTTATTTTAGCAGAGAAAAGATAAACATTTATTTTGCAAAAGTAAATCAAAGATGAGTTTTTGTCTTGCATGTACTTGCCTGTGTTGTGTTGTATGAAAGCAGAGCACTTTCCAGCAGTAAGCATAGTTTAAAAGTGACACATTGTCTTAAAAGAAAAAAAACATTAATGTGGTTAGGACACCCCCCATATTTTTATGTTTACAGTCGTCCGATCGACTCAAAGTTTTTGAAATTTGCATAAGCAAAAGTAGAATTAAATACATATTAATGTATGTAAAAGTAAATCATAATTTATATACTCAAAATGTCCACTGAGAGAATACATCAGTATCATCGCGCACTAACCTCGCATCTCTGTCACAGTTGGAATTGGACGTTTACGAAACAGTTGTTTTATCTTTCAACTAAACATTTTCGCTATAAAGCAATAGGTTTGTCGATAAAGAAAAACATGATATGTTAAAATAAAGCTCAATGTCGTAAATGTTCAGTTGTTTTATCTTTCAACTGAACATTTTCGCTATAAAGCAATAGGTTTGTTGATAAAGAAAAACATGATATGTTAAAATAAAGCCCAATGTCGTAAACTGATTGTGCACTCAAAGGAGTAAATATGAATTTTTTTTTTTTTTTTGCTTTTTTACCCGGCCGACCAACCCTACATTTGTTGGAAAACGACTGTAAGCATAAAATTAAGTGAGATGGTTTTACAGGTAATAAAAAGGAATATCTTATCTCAATGCAGCCTTGGGTTGAGAAAACATTCTAAAAAATCTTACACTTTGTATTAAAGTAATGATGATTTTACAAAGAATGAATTGTTTCACGTTTGTTTAATTACACTGCCATCAGAGCCGTACAATACAAGGATTTTTTGTCTGCGGGAGCAAACTCCGCGAACCTTAACAGGAGGGTCTCAATGGGGGGTACCTTTCACTCCTAACGGTTAAGAATTTCACTTTTTCATGACTCATGGTTGGTTTTACTTTATCACGGTTAACTCAAACCTCATAATATATATATATATTTTTTGGAAGTAACTTTACTTTTCCGGTGCTTTTGACTTTTTATTTCACATTGGTAATCAGTCATGCTTGCAAACTCTTAAGGAATATTGTATGTCTATATACAGTTAACAAACTTCTTACAATATTAATAGCACAGAAATTCATGACGTTACTTACTTTCTTGCGATTAGACGTCAAACTTTGCCCATGCTCTGACCTGCCTCCCGGATTTGGTTACCACTGGCTTGCTGATGATTACATTCTCTAGCTCGTCATCGCCAAGGCTGTTATCGCTTTCATATTCCTAGCCTGGTAGAAATGAGTACTAGCTTTCGACGGAGCAGTCGCAAGAATCAGAAATGCTGCTGTCTGATACTAAAATGACAGAAGCCCACGTCACCTCTTTATTGGTCTCAGTTGCCGTATCTAAAGGACCTGCAGTCGTACTTATTTAATACATGTTTAGTGTAAAAACTGTTATAATTTTTTTGAGATGTGTTGTTAGTTTGGTATTATCTTTTTAAGGACTAGAAAGATGGAAGATAGAAATTCATTTTCGCAATGCGAGACCTGAGCAATGGTTTGCTTAGCCAAAAGCTTTTCGATTTCTGAATCAATTAGCAAAATATTGCACTCCGATAAATTCTGGCGCTCTATTGCCTTGTTTGCCAAGGAGTTTGTCTAAACTCCAGGGCTGAGTTGTTCAAAAGCTGGTTAACTTTAACCCTGCGTTAAACAAAAATTGAAGGAGCAATTTCTTCTTTAACAAAAGGTTGATGATTCTTTTAGAATATTATTTGGATTTTTAATAGGAAAACTTGTTAATCCCAAAATTACAGCCTCAAATCCTTCCCTGTAAGATTGAAAACAAGAACATGGGTTAAATATTTAACCCTGGGTTAGTGCTAATCGGCCTTTGAACAACTGGGCCCAGATGGTAGACTTGAATAGTTTCAAGAACCCACTCGTCAGAGGTGATTTTGGACCATTCGTGAGCCCTTTCAGCTACGTCTCCATAGTGTGAAATATGTAAAGTTGAACTCACATTACAGTGCTTAAGCACCAGGCGTTCTTGTTGTCACGGAGGCCAACCGGAACTAAACTGTCCGCAGATGTCGCGTACCTGAACACGTCATGCGGTCGTTGTACATGTGATCGCCACGGAGACCTACAAGCTGCTTTTTGTCTCCGTGTTGGTCTATTAGCACTGCAAAAAAATTTTTTTTATCAAAGGAATAACTTCAAGCACCGAACAAATTGTCAATAAATCTTTGTAAATAAATAATTTACTTACAATCACTTTAACACCGACTTTTGCTCCAGGTTCTTGCCGTATGTGTAACTAATTTTACAATTTAAAGTTTGTTTACGACTGAGCTCTTCAAAGGTAATTTTCGCGCCTTTTCACCCTGCGTGCGTCAGTCGTTGTGAAACGCGCGCTGCTTAAGTTAAAGATTCCCGCCAAAAACTCAGTTCTCGATCCAGTCCACTCACAAAAAATAGACCTCCGTCGTGAAGAAATGTTCCGGTGCTTAATCTCTCTACTATTTATTTGTCGCGGTTGAATTCCACTTTCGACTGGTTGTTGCTGTAGGGCTTCCGGTAGAACGAGTCTTGGTTGTGAATTTTCTGCTTGTATATCCAGGCAGGGGTTGAGCCTCGACGTAAAAAAGTTTAGGCAGAAGAGTTTCCTTGGTTACGATTTCCACCAATATGCGAACCTCGCCGCTTTAAGCCAGAAGTGTTTGCTATTATCTTTGTAGCCACTTTCTTCGCCTAAAAATATCGTCCACAAATTTAGACAGATCATCACCGAATAACTTAGTAGTTAAGCGAGCAGAAAGACTGGAAATTTTTGCTTAGCTCCGGCTATAAAAGGTCTCTCCTTCTAAGAGAGGTTAGATATCCTGTATGGCCCAGGAAATTGAGGCAGTTGGTTAATCGGCCAACGTAACTCGAAAGCGTTAAAGGCTTCTTGTTTGTCTTTGCCTTTAGCACATCATCTGTAATCAGAACGAGAACTTGAGCAGCCTTGATCATCGCCTTCTGCGCTTCTTGAAGCCCTAAATCAATATGATGAGCCTTCTTTGGTATATCGTTCCACAAAGTTGAATTAACCATGGGAACACACAACATCTCACAATTAGCGGGATACTTACAATTATCCATCAGAGGTTTGAGTTTTCCTTTGATAGGCCTCATGGTAAAAGCTTCGTTCACATGTTTTGCCAGGGCCTCACAAACTGCGACATTTTTCAAGGGGAAACTTAATTATATTCAGATTCTTAACTGCAAAACATTTTATCGACGACGTCAGCGATAGGGGTCTTCTTAACATTGAGTATAAGAAGCAAAGTCAAGAGGGTTAATTCGAATAACGGCAAGATCAGCAATAACGGATCTGACTTCGAAGAAGTAGGTTAAATCTTTTACCTACCCGAGTTGCGCGATTGACGTCGAATTTAAAGAATGAAATTATTAATATACGCTTACAAATTTTTCTTTAAGTTTTCTTTTGAATTGCCTAAGGCTAGCAGATTTGACTGAATTGTCGATGCTATTCCACACCACTGGTCCCTGATAACGGATGTTATATTTTCCATAATTAGTCCTTGCGCTTGGGAGAAAATAAGATTGTTTAATTGAAGAGTGTGTATTATGATTATGAATGTTGCTGCTTTGTATGAAAAATGAGCTCAAACGTCGGTAGTAGAAGCGAGCTGTGAAATTTGTACATTAAGATCGCAATGTGGTATTTAGCATGCAAGATCTTGAATTTTTAAGATTTCAAGAGACTTTAAAAGAGGGTTTGAATGCTCATCATACTTTGAAAATGTCTTCAGACGCAAGGCCTTTTTTGCAAGATAAGAAGGGGGTGATAAGTAGATGGGTAAGTGTTTTATTCCATAGATCAGAAACGGATGAGTGCATAGTATATTGGTCATTCCGGAATTGCGCAGGGAATCGGGGCGAGTTTCAATTTTTAACCAATCAATAAATTGACACCACCATATGAAAGATCACGTACAGAGTTGTCATTTGGCCAAATTTGATGCTTTTGGGGTAAACAGAGATGAAGTTATAGACCTTGAAACGTGGTTAAAACCCACACAAATGTCTGTAACTTCAGACAGCGTCCCCAAAAACCAGGTAATTATAAATTCTTAAAATTTGTTATCAGTTTTGTGACAACTGCAAAATCTTGCCATTCGGTCACCATTTGAAAGAAGTTGGGATGAAAATCACGTATGCTTGCCCATTTTTAAGAGTATCACAGAAATAAGAAAAAAGTTGAAGAGTTTACCGTATTTATTCAATTTTAATAGCACCCAGCCTCTAATTAGCGCCCACCTCGAATAAGCGCCCACCCAAAAAAGCAAAAAAATTAATTAGCGCCCTGAGCGCTTATTCGAATAAGTACGGTATATGGTTTGGGGGGACGCTGTCGCAACATTACACTTACAGACGTTTGTATGGGTTTTGAACCATGTTTCAAGGTCTATAACTTCGTCTCTGTTTACCCCCAAAAGCATCAAACTTGGTCAAAGGACAACTCTGAACGTGATCTTTCATGTGGTGTTGTCAATCTATCGACTGGTTAAAATTTGAAACTCGCCTCAGTTCCCTACGCAATTCTGGAATGGCCAATTGTTGTATTGGTGAAACTAGTCGCCATTTTTCTATCAGCATACAGTAAGTAATGAAAATTCACATATTTTTAAACAATTTTCTCAATTTCCTTCATGCAAGGGCATGTACACACCTTGTTTTTGTATCTTGGACTCAGTGAATAGCTCCATTGATCTTAAACATAAAGAAGCCTTTTAAATAAGTAAGAATAAACCTGACCTTAACAAACAGTTACATCATTTTAATGCTTTTTTAACGTTTCACTGTATTATAATGCATTACGTCATATTGTAAATAATTTTTCATATTATGTATTCTATACCTGTATCACGTATTACTCATCATTATATTAAAGTGATGATGGCATAAGCATATAGAAACATGTCTTTCAAAATAGTTGTCCGTTTTTTTCAATAGCTGAAGAAGTGCATGAGCGTTAACATAATAACGAATTTTGGAGAGAACACCAATGTGTCTTTTGATTATTTTCGAAAACTAACAGTAAAACGGCACTTCTAGAATCAAGTACAATGGTTATTATAGTTCAAACAGTGAAACAAGCAAATCCTAAAGTTCTTTCAAAGTTTTTATAATTTCTTGCATATGCCAAACATCAAATCAATAACTAGATATATAAAAGTGATTTTTAACCAAGCAGATAAGAGCTTAGCACTTCATAGAAGTTAGTTCATACGTCGTCCGTAGAAAACTTGTTAAATTAGTGAATTAAATGCAACCTGACATACCTGTTGAAAACATTTTGCAAAGCTAATACTATTAGCTATAGTAAGGTTAGCCTGCTAGCCAGCTCTCTGAGTGAGCGGAGAGCGGGCTCTCTCCCCATTCTCCTCGCGGCTCAGAGAGCCCGCTGGCAGGCTATAGTCAGGTTAACAAGACTCTATTAGTAACCGACAATTTCGCTTGCTGTAAAGTAGGTACCAGTCCAAGCATTTATATTTGGATAGCATTTTGTCTTGTCTTGAGAAAATAGCACATAGGTGCTAGTAGCTAACTTGAAGATAGATTTAAGGAAAAATGCACGCTACGTACATGGTCTTAATGCCCATTTTAGTGAGCTACTAGCACGTTATGCTACTCCTGTACTTGATGATTGCCTTTTAAAAGCCGCATACTACGTGCATCACGCTTTCACTATTACTTTTGTCAAGAGCTTGGAAAGCTCCTATATTTGCTTCAAAAGGAAAACAAAAACTTGGTTTTAAAAAATCTGTCGAAAACGCCCTTTGCTGGCTGATAATGTTACGACAGATCACGGAAATCTCGCAAATTTTAACACTAGAAACAAACCAAACAACTCTACCATATTGCCTCTTTCGCGCTTTTTTTTTAATGTATATTTATGTAGTTTTCCGGCCACGCTCGATTTACATAATTTTGCACATGATTAACATATCATTTCCGACAAATTAAACCCTCAGAAAAAAGTCGCACGCAGCTTTTTAATGTCACAACTGTGTGCGCTGCTAAGTCATTTGTATTGAACTTGAAGCTAAAAGTATTTTAATTTCAAATTAGACTGTTAACTCAGTGGTAAAGCCTACCTTCTGATACCCAAGAGCCTTTCTCCTTGAGTCCTAACAGTCTCACCAAACGAGAAAATAAGTTATCATGCTGTCACTACTTTTAAAAGAAATATAAGATGACCGCCGTGCTTTTATAGCCTGGTGAAAATTGAGTCGAACGTTTGGGAGAATTCGAAAGCAGATCATGCAATGAAAACCCGAGACGCATTCGTCTCGCACACAAATTTTGTCGAGGCACGAAGAACATGTTTTATTTCTTTTATACTGATAAAAAAGATCCGACTTGACAAGAAGACGATGTATGAAGCGCGTATGTATTTTTATTTCATAAAACTGTAAATTCTCACAACACGGAAACAGCCAGTCATATCGCTCACGTCATTTTCGTTCTTTATAGCACTATGAAAACATTTTGACCAATGAAACCGCACGTACTATCCACTAAATTATTTTATAAAATTGAGTAATAACTAAATGTGCGCATGTGGATCATTTCCAAATTTTAGTTTCGGGTCGTTCTGACCTACATTGTAAAATTAAAAAAACCCTTTTAATTCGTGATTTAAAGCCTGCCATGAATGTTGGGCGGGCATGGTTGGTGCAGTTGGTAAGATCTCTGCCTTCCGACCACAAGGTCCCCAGTTCGATCCTGGCTCTGCCAAGA
>JANCMA020117040.1:0-14653 GCA_024336925.2 Zoanthus solanderi
ATACTTAGCTCTCACTTTATTTTTTTCATGTTGCCGGCGTTAAGTAAATGTTAAGAAATTTTACTTAAAATTTTACTTAGGCCTTTACACACAACTTTTTCGCTAAGTAATACTTAGCGATCACTAAGTAAGACTTAAGAGTCTAGTGGAAAGACAGCTAATGAGTGGCACTTCACTTTCTGAATCAGATAAAAGCTCAGGTTCACTTCTCTTTTTTTTCCGGGAGCAGTTGGGAGTTTGAACATCCTGAGGAGTCACCAAATGTTGGTTTTAGGAGACTTTCACTACCTGAATCAGACTGACCAATACACAGATTTGCTGAGTTCTTATTTCGTGATGTGAGGTACATTCGTACCTTAGAGAGCTTGAATCTATCAATATACCCCTGAACTGTAAAACGTATACCTCCTTCATTAGCATCAGATATAGATTCTTGTTTGAAATTGGCAAGTCCAAACAACATTTCACTTTCAGGACCATAAATGCTTTAACCATCCTTAAATAATAATTTTCTTCCAATTTCAATGACTTCATCACATTTAGCTATCAGTGGTAGTTCACAGTCCCTGGAGCCACCTCCTTTTCTTTGCCACACAGATATGTATCGCTGGTCTTCTTCATTATAATGTAGCCAGCCCATATGAACCTTTTTGACTGCCTGCCCTCTTTTACCATTATTTTTTGCAGCATGTAAGGACATATCCGTTTTCCTTTCTGATTTTCCTTTTTGCAAAATTTCTCTGAGTAGTGACCTTTTCTTCATTTTTCGTTCTTCGCCATCACTCTTTTCACAAAATCGTCTGATATTGAGTATATCTCCTTTTCTAACAAGACCAAGCAGTTCCAGTTCTTTATCAGAAGCATGAGCTACTGCCTCAACATCCATCTGAAATAATGCAGAATGATATAAATGGTAGTTACACCCTCAGTCTTGGAATTTTGTTCATTCCCAACACAAGGATTCATAATAAAGGAATTTTATCGGTAAGACCTGAGCATCAAGAAATAAAGGAATTGCATGCTCACTATGATCAGAGAAAAAGATAAAGCGGAGAGCTCGTTTTTGCAATTTTAGAAGCTTGTCTAGGTAAGATTTACAAGCCTGGCCCCATATCGCCAGACCATATGTTAAATAAGGAGCTACAAGAGCTTGGTATATATTGAAAAGAGTATGTGTTGGCAGAAAGTGTCGTAATTTTGTGATTAATCCTACGGTTCCGCTTACTTTGATGGCTATATGGTCAATATGATGTTTCCAAGACAAATTTTTATCAATTAAGATCCCAAGATGTTTAACATAATCTTTATGCTCCAGAGCCACCTTCTTGTTCTGGTTGCTATCAAATATCACGATTCTAGGTTGATAAGTAAGTTTCCTTTGAGGAGGGCAGAATATGACAAAATTACTTTTTTTAGTATTCAAGGTCAATTTGTATGCAGTAGATATTCCATCGTTTCTCTAAGCCTGCGGCGACAAAAAATGGGCTCTGGGGACGAGAACCTCGTACCCAGACTATTTATTCGTGCGCTTCCGAACCAGGTTGCGAGCTGCGAGCTCAATATGCAGTCAATACGATTACGCAAATGTATTTGAAATGTTTATAGGTTAAAAGTAAACTAAAAAATATCTTTCGTCACCCAATGATCAGACAGTAGGCTATGGTCAGGATCTACCAAGCACGTCTTGCTGCAATGGCGAGTTTACTGCGATCTGAATCGTTGTTTCGCACTCGGGGATATATAGGCGGCAAATGGACCGGTAGTTCGACAACTTTTCCAGTATATGACCCCGCTACTCGGAAAGAAATCGCCCAGGTAGCTGATATGGGTTCTGCAGAAGGAGACATGGTTGTAGAACAGGCTTATCAAGGTTTCAATAAATGGAGAGCTTTTACTGCTAAGGTAAGATTTTCGACCTGTCTGAATTATATAATCGATGACTTTATGATCTGCTCTCCTAGATATTCAGTAGTTCGGGCAAAACCCCCTTTTCGCGAACAGCTGCCTTTTGTAGATATTGAATAAAAAGATTAAATTATCAGTAGCAGAAAAAAATTCTCTTATAATTGTAAGTGTCAAATTATTCTAGCTAATTCTTTTCCAGTGTTCTTTTAATCTGTGTGCAGGGTTGTCAAAAAGAAAACAGGTCTTATTAACAAAATTTAAATCTAGCACTTTCACTTTCTACTGTCGCTGCTGATTGTCATGACTTTCTCTTCTCTGTACGTGCGTCATCTTGCATGATGATGTATTTCACGTCTACTGATTATCACAGTAATCATTATTATATGACCTTGCAATTTCCTGCATTGTGATAGGCTAATGTGCGGTCTGTCAAAATTCGTATTCAGCCCATGGGCTGTATATGCAGGTATTCAGACTGGTTTCCCGAATGTTGATTTTCAGAAAATTTTCAAAACTCTCAAATTAACATAACGTCCCTGAGGGATTTTGCAAGAAATTGATGTAGATTAATTAAAAATGATTTTAAGGAACTTCAGAGATTTTCTGAAAATTTCTGAAGATTTTCAAACTTTCCCAAAGATTTCTAAAGATTTTTATAACATTTTTAAAAATCCGAAAATGCATAAGAAACAGTTTTTAAACATTTTCGAAGCTTTCCAAAAACTGTTGGATATTTCCAATGATTTCCTTTGACAAAGGCATAGGATAAATTACCAGAAGAAAAAAAAGTCATATAATAAACAATTTAATAATCTTGCTTGCTCAGTCTGTTTGTAAAAATATCAGAACTCTGTCTTTTTTGTTTGAACTTTGCTGCACTCAGTCCGTACTTTCAAGACCTTGGTCTGATATTTTTCCATACAGACCTTGCACTCGGTTTATAATCTCGTAATACTGGATCTGTCATGAAAAATTACTAATGTTCTCAATTGTGACACACTTGAATTTCATCCATTTGAAACTAAGATGTTTATAATATTTTTCTTTTAAGTTCATTTTCATGTCCATTAAACTCTCAAGTTTTAATACTCTGGCACATACTCTCATGGCAGAAAATTGAGCTACAAGCATTTAGAGTTGCTGGTGCATTTTTCAGAGTAGCCAATGAAATGTGCCAATTATTGGTTTATTTTGACAACCCTGCCTGTGTATATTTTCTTTTAAAAATGGTCTTTGGCCTTCTCTCATCATCATCCTTATCCTCATCATCATCATCATCATTCATATATTTGTATAGCGTCCCTAGTTTCCCACTCTTGGGGTCAGACATGAAACAGTATGAGTCACCTCCACCATTGTCTATCTTCTGCTGTATCTTCAATGATGTTCAACTTCCTCATATCTTCTTCCACTACCTTACTACAGGACTTCTTTGGCCTATCTACTGGCTTTCTACCTTCCACTTCTAGCTCTATTGCTCTCCTAAGTATGCTATTCTCATCCCAAGATTTTACATGACCAAATCATTTCAACCTCATTTTCCTTAATCAGTGTTCAAGGTTCTCCACCCCACATCTTCTTCTAGATCTGACCTCTTCATTAGTAATCCTGTTCTGCGATCTTACTCTTGACATGTATCTCAACATTCTATGATCAACTAGCTAGCAGTCCTTCCAGTTTTTTGGTTAATGCCCAAGTTTCCACAGCATACAGCAATGCAGGTCTCACACATGCAGTGAACCCTTGGTTTTTCCTCAAGTAGAATGCTGTGGTTTACTAGCAATCTTGCCAATTCCCTCCATTTACTCCACGCACAGGATATCCTATCCCTTACTGTCACTTCTATCTCTCCTCTGCATGAAATCGCATCATCAGGATAACAAAAGCTGTCCACTATTTTCAGACTATATTCTCCCACCTCCAATCTTTGTAGCACTACCACAACTCCCCTCACACACATTGGACAGCTAAAGTTATCTTCTGCTCTTTAATTTCAAAGCTTGGAATATCTCTGGTGGCACCACCTTTCACAACTTTGACACTATATTGAGTTTGCTCCAACGCCTTTGCCTCAAACTCCACATGGATACCTTCCACTTTGTGACCTAACAGCAGATTCTCTACTCATCACCATCAACTTGGTCTTATTTATGTTTACCTTTAATCTCCCAATTTCTATCTCTCTTTCTGTCTATCACCAAATTTCCTAACTGCCTCCTCTCCTGATGTAGCTGTTATCATTAGATCATTCTCATCCAACAAGTCTCGTAATCTTTCACCTAACAAGAAATATTGATTGCACCCCTGTCCTGTCCTACAATATCCTCTAACATGAATGATGTCATCACAGAGAAAAATTGAAACCTTTAACTCATTTCGTAACCGAGTCGTCCTCTTAGCTTGATCACTTGATATTCCATGGAACTCTGATTTCTTCTTCCAGGGATCACAATAGTTATAGATCTTCTTTGTAGTTTAGCAAACAAAAAGATCTTTGTAAGTGCAGTGTTTTCAGCATGGCAGATGTGACCAATAAACTTGAGGTTTTGACTGTATGAAGTGTTGAAGAGGTGTTATTCTGAGGATGTTTGGACATATTCAAATGACTTGAAAGTGTATGATGAGAGTTTATAACTATTTTTAATTAAGTTAAGAAAAGCAGTTATAAATTGCTGGACTCAGTCTTAATGTTGAAATGTGTAGAGTTAAACTGTGGTATATTAATTTTTACTTTCAATAATTGTTTGCAGCAACGATTTGCCATCATGAAGAAATGGCAAGATTTAATCTTGAAAAACAAGGAAGATTTAGCAATTCTCATGAATGCAGAAATGGTAAATTTTAAGACTGTCTCTATTTAAGACATACTTGTTTTTTTAGTATTGGTTGTATATGGGTATTACAAAGAGTACATTTTATATCATTTTTTATTTATTATACTAAAGTCATTTTACTATAATTCTATTACTTAATTTTCTCTCCAATCTTACCATTATCATTTCCATTTATCATTAGCATTTAATAAATTATTATAATTATGATTGTAGACTCTGTGATGCAGTCGTGTTTCAGTTCCCATGAAGCATTGTGAAACCCCAGCAGTTTATGACAAGTATAATTTCTAGCAGTAATGTGAGTTAAAAGCCTACTGATCAAATTGTTAGTTACTGCTCAGTAAGGGTTAGTTACTGAATGTAAGTGGTATACACCTACATGCTGGCAACACAATGAACAAAATTTTAAAAAATTTGAACGATTAAAAAATCAAACAGAAAAAACAATAAAAAATGTTGCGTCTCAAGAAATCAAACTTCAATCTTGTTTAAAAGGTGGGAAAATTTCTGGACATGTGCCAAAAAGCTTGTCAATTAAATAACTCAAGTGTATACTCTGATGAAATATTAATGACAACTTCAGGGTTCTCAGTACAAATTTCTTCAGACAGCAAAAATGTATCAACAGGCGGCTACATTTTTAGTCAATTTTCTTTGCTGACCAGAAAACTGATGCAAAAATTTGTTTTGAACAACTCAAAGAGAAACTTTACAGCCACTACAGGCGGCTACCTTCGTCTGTACAACGGGCAGAATTCCGCCGGTTGCCGGCTTCTGCTGAGAACCGTGTATCAGTAATAATTTTGCACTCAGTCTACTGTAGCTCTTGGATAGGACTTGATGAAATGTGTTCTAGTAAGTAAGGTATTCGGCTTGCTCTATTTTATTACAGTTTTTCTTAAATAGATCAATCAATTCAATCCAATTATGATCTGGGTTTATCCCCATAAACGGGGGTGGCCGGATTTACCCCACTCTAACAGCAATCTCTCCAACTCCCAATCTCCATCTCGCTTGATTCATGGCATCCACCTTCTCCACTTGCGTCTTTCATGTCTTCTTGGTCGTCCTTGCTTCCTCTTGCTCTTCACTTCAAACTCCAATACTTCTCTCAAAACATGCCCATCATCCCTCCTCAACATAATTATGTCTGTTTACCATCTCACTCCATTCACCTTTGCCATCTGAACCACTGTTTCCTTCAATCCCAACACTGTTTCCTTCAATCCTAAACAGACTTTCTAATTATTTCTGTTTTAGTATTAATTACTTGTCTGTGGAGTTGTTCTTCCCAGTCTTTTGTAAGACAAGATGTAATGACCTTTGTTGAATGCTCCTGAGCTCTCTTTGTGGACAGCACAGAACTGTCACACCATAGATGCATAAATTTGCTTTCTGAGTCTTTTTCTTTTAATAGGAAAGTGAAAACTAAGTAAAAATTCTAAGAGGCACTCCCAAGCTGAATGCATTTCCTTAACATGCAACTTCAATAGTTTCAAGGAAACTTTGAGTTTTCTTTAAATCAGAAAGGAAGTTGTGATGCACTCTTCATTCCATGTACATATAATTATTAGCATACAATGTTGGTCTTGGCAGATTTTGGACATTTCAATATTTTAAATATGGGATAATGATCACTTAAAGTTGTAAGAAAGTTCTGCGGATCTAATAATATAATAATAATAAATCTTTATTGCTAAATATGATAGCATACAGGTGGTAGTTTAGCAGATGCCTTATTATTTGTTGCAGTTTATTGGCAGCAATAGTAGCCTTGTTTGAATGAGATTCATTAACAGGTCACTAATAGAGACTTAGATCTGAGTAGGAGTACAAGATTTCAAAAAGTCAGCCTCTCCACAAGTTTGCTGGAAAAAGTGTGCACACTTGAAATCTTGTACTCGTATTCATTCTTGGATCTTAATGTCTCTGCTTATAATGACTTCTAACCTGCGAATTCTCAAGCAGGTATTTTCACTGATCTCCTCTATAATTCTCCCAAACATTCGCCTTGGTTTTCACCAGGGTATGAAGGCACAGAGAAAATTTTTTGCTTAATATAACATGCCCTTTAACCACTACTTATTACCAATATTCAACTTTGAACAATCTTTAATGTAGCATACTCTTGGGGTACATAATTATATAAACATAATTTATTTCTGTTATTTCAGTTACTTCAGTTTTAATCATTAATGTACAATAGAAATGGGAGCGTACAACACAGCATAAATACATAGCAGGGTTGTCAATAAGTGCCGCTGACCAGCTATTTGAACATTTTTGGCAGTGATAAATGTAATTTAAACACTTTAAGAAAAAAAATAGATAAAATAAAACATGCTGTCTACTTTCAGAATATCTCTGCCAACTTCAATTCTTATTGGTAACCCCGTACATAGTGAATATTAAGTTTGTCCTTGGTGAAGGTCAGAACTACAGATCCTTCTATGATTGAGGTATTGGTAGTGTTTGACTTAGAGCTGCTCTAGTGTGAAACATTCCACTGTTCCATGTCCTTCAACACCATCAAAAAAGAAGAAGTTGTTTAATGGAGCATCTTTCCCAGACACAGCCTGCATTAAAAAACAACAAAACAAAGTATTTAGACTGTAGATGAACATAACACTACAATGTGATTTTAAAATAAGTTGCAATAGCTGGTGCCTAAAGGGCTCACCGATTTCAGCTTTCGAAGTACAAAAATCGAAATTTTTAGGGTTGGTTGGTCTAAAAAATACAAAAAATAAAATTATTCTATGCATTGGCTAGAAATACATGCTCAAAGACGACATTGTAAATTTAAATTAGGGCTATAATCATTTTGAAGGTGGTTGTATTCTTCCTTAAAAAGTCTGTTTTTTTTTTTTCAATTCTCGTCCAACAGGGTTGGCTGGGTCCCTGCTTCTAAATTCTAAATAATTATTGTTCTCTCCTACCTGTAACTTATTATTACCATGACTTGCCGAAACATGTTTAATTTCCAAACTTTTGTCAATTTTTTTTGAGATAATTTTATAACCAATTTGTTAATATGTAGACCTTTCGAAAAGATTACCAATAAATCCTATATAAAAATCAAACCTTATTTTAAAAGGTCTAAGGTAAGGTGAAAGGTTAAGTTATTGTGCAATATAAAAAAATTATAATTATAGTGTACATCACCGGAACAATAATATTACATGGTATTTATTTTTATTGATTTTTTCTTTCATTTATGGATTTAATACGGTTGTTAAAGTTTCCTATAAATTATTATTCACTAATCTCCACATTTGGGAACCATTATTGGAGTCATCTACAGCTAAATCTTTTACATGCCAGGTGGCTGACACTTACTGTATCTCCATTTTCTGTAGTGTTAAGCAGATGACAGTCTTTGACTCCCCTTGGATTGGACACTAATCCTTCGCAGGTTAGCTTCCAGCAGACACTGGTACTCATTTACCTACCCCGGGAGGATGGAAAGCTGAGTTGGCTTAGGCCGAAAAGAAGGTCATGCAAAGATTCAAATCTTGGCAAAGCCGGGATCGAAACCAGGACCTTCTGGTTGGAGGGCAGAGATCTTACCAACTGTGCCAACCAAGCCTGCCCTATTGGAGTCATGCTCTGTGGGTTAATCCCTACCCCCATTGGTGAATTTTGTAAATCAAAAATAAAATAATTAAAAAATAAAAAAAAGCAAGCTTACCTTGATAATTTCCTGGGCAACAATCCCTCCTACAACAGCACATACTGGGCTAATTTCTGATATGCACCTCCTATGTGGAAAAGTTAAAGTTTCAATTACCATCTTTTTACAATAACATAACCTTTGCATAAGTTTCTAACTTTTAACAGTGTTGCCTGCACAAAAGGTTTCATGCATGATGACAGGAAACAGGATCAAGGGATTACGGGTGAGTTTAATAAAATTTGTCCCATTTCGGAAGTTAACATATACTTATTTGTAACAACTCCAGAGATGATGGAAGAGTAAATTCAAATAACCACACAATTTAACAAAACTCATACAACCTACTGTACAAAATAGAAATTAACTTTTTTCTTAGCAAGTATAATGTGTAATAGAAATAATTTTATTAGAAATACAGACCCAGCAAATTCATCTGCAAGCCGATCCCTATCAAAATTGAGTTCATCTAGGACAGCATCTCTTAAAGCAATTAGTTCTTTGATGTCTTCATCTACTGTACCAGACTGGGGGTATCTGTCATGATTCTCTCTGAATCTGAGAAGAACTGCAAATACAGCACAAATTCAGAAGAAATGCATGTACAGTACTGTACTGTATAGCACTTTTCAGTGGAGACTTTTGTTTTCTAATTAATCTACTATTCTCATCTTTGATTGATATTAGATTATCAATTGCAACAATGCATTGTTACAAATTATAATTATTATTAATCTGAAGGGGTTATGTATATACTTCAGTGTGAGTAGTTTGTTTACAAATACACACATGCACTGGTTGCAGGCAACACAATGAATGACGGAGAAATTTCGAGTTCATATTGTGTTGCCAACAAGTGTGTGTATTTGTACACAAAAATTAATATGAACTGAAAGTTTCTGACCCATTTAATATGCAATCTTAACATATGGAAGTGAAAATATGCAAATTCCTGACTTTCATGACAAGATGGCTATGTTTATAAAATCAAAGATGTAGGGATGAGAATAACTGGAAGGTAGAAGGCCAGTAGGTAGGTCAAAGAAGACCTGGAGTAAGGTTGGGGAAGAAGACACGAGAAAGCTAAACATCACAGAAGATATCATTGGCAGCTCAAAGAAAGCTCACTTAGTATTTCAATAGTGTTTATAAAACTATGGTAAATCTAGTTCTGACGCCAATAAGTTATATATGTTTAGTTAATATTCAGTCAATGTGTTGACTTTTGAAGATGCCAATGTTACTTTTGAAATAATTACTGTCAGGAGTATATCCGCAGTACTATTGTAACATTTTTAGGCGAAGACAATTATTTCTCTAAGGAAAACATTATGGTTTTTATAAAATACGTACTGCTCAACTTTTCCAAGGAAAAAAACTATATAGGTTGTTTCAAATTTGTCTTTGTAAGTTTGGAAACAAGACCATGGGTTAAAAGTTTAACAGTGGGTTAGCACTAAAGGTGGGCATAGAGTACTAAAGTGATGACGTCAAAAAAATTTGATTTGTAAAATCACTAATTTAGTTGTAACATTCAGAAAGAACAAGATGAAACATGCCTCCATGCCGAAGTTTAGCATTTTGCCATTAATCAGTGATGAGATATTGCTGCGGTTATGCTCTGATGACTTCATACAAATCCTTGTAAAATTGGTGCGGTTCCTAACGTTATGAATCGAACAATTTTTAGAAGGATAAATTTGTATGGAGTCATTAAAGCATAACTGTGGTAATATCTCGCCTACAATTTGCACTAATATACTGATTCTTGGCAAGGATACATTTTTAGTCTTGATCTCAACAAATCTCATCAGTTCACAAATTTTAATTGTTGTGATGTGACACTTTACCACTCTATTGTTGGTGCAGTTCTCTGCCTTCAGACCACAAGGTCCCCAGTTCGATCTCCCACTTCACAAAGATTAGAATATTATTTTTATGCAACCACTTTTCTGCCTAAAGCTGGCTTTCCATCCTTCCAGGGTAGGTAAATTAGTACCAGCATCTGCTGGGAGCTAACCTGCAATGGATTAGTATCACGTACAGTATGTCTAGTGGGAGTGAAAGACTCTCATTTGTTTAAAACTACAGACACTGGAGATAAGACCAACTTCATGGGCCACTTGGCTCATAGAGTACTGAGTGCTAATCAGCTTTTGAACAACTGGGGACAGGTGGTGCCAATGGCACTCATCCACCCATCACTACAGAAACAGGAGATACTGTAAGCATTGGCTCTATGGATCAATTGGCTGGTAAAGGAGTTAGATACCTTTTAGCATAATCGCAATTGTGTAATAGTCTAGGAATTTGTTATTATTGATACCTTGAGAAATGAAATATGCTGTTGGTAATCTCTTCAGGTTTTTTTTACCCTTTCCCTCTAGAACTTTATATGATATTGCATCTTTAAATCTACAAAAATCTGAAAACTAAAAAAAAATTAAAAATAAATTAACAGCTCAGCTCAAAAAAATATAAAATAATATGTGATCAAAAACAACACAGTTTAAAATGTATCTTACCTTCTGTACAAGGGTTGTTTCATCTGCTTCTAATTTAGCTTTTTTAGACACAGGTTCATCACTTTCCTTTATTTTAGCAACTTTTGCTGCATTAACAATCTTGTGTTTCTCTCTGTCATAAAACATTTCACTCTATTAGCTGCGACATAAAAAATGCTTTGTTTTTGGTTGAAAAATATAGTCTACAATTAAATATAAGTATTATTATAATTATAACTGCTATTCTAATGAGGGAGGGGGAGGGAACAACTGGATATATCAATTGATACAAATGAACTATTTCAACAGCTTCAATTTTTTACTATTAATAAAGTTTTGATATGTTTTTCATCCTACCTAAAGTAAAAGAGAAACTATTACTAACAATTATATTAGTTGAAAATTTATTATTTATCAACAAATGTGTATAGATTTGCAACTAATTAGAAATGGGCGACAGTCAAAGGCACAATATTATTTAGACAGGAAAACCTATATCTGTCCAGAAAAATCTTAGCAGCTGTATGTTATAACAAATCCAGAGTAATAAAGGCAGATGGTTAATGAATGACTATGTTTGACTACAGCCTGAATCCCCTTAAACCTTAACACACCATTTAATAATACTTTCAACTTAATTTAATGCTGAATGAAATGCAACCAAAGTCAAGCTTCACTTACTCAACATATTTATGATTTCCAAGGTCAGCAAACATGTGTCCATAGAACCCAAACACATCAGCTGTGTAAAATTTTATCTTGTTTGCAGCACATATCTCATTGATGTGAACCTGTGAACCATTGAATTTCAATGACTTCATTGATCAAAGGTAAATAAGATCGTGATGCCTTTGGTTCTAGACCTCAGTTTTACTGCAAGTTAGTGTTCATTGTAACTACATTAATTTTACAGTACCTTTTAAGTGTTCTATTGGTTACACGATAAAACATAAACTAAAAACAGTTTTAACGCTTTTTACCTACTGTAATTAGCTATATTATCACTGGCCATTTGGAATAAATGGATGCCTTTTGTTGCCTTACTAACATGATGTAAATATATGCATGAACCCCACTTGAGTAGGAAGGTCAGGATTACACACTTTGTCTGTGATGATGTTGTCATGAGTAAAAGACTAGAGAGAGATAGATCTGATGAAAATGACATTCAGGGGTTGAGAGACAACTGAATTTGATGATCTTCTGGCACAGACCTTTTATGGTGTGTTTTCTTGTTTAATGCAATGTTATCATTTTATTTTACCTTCTGCACTAATTAAATATTTACTCACTAGCACGTCAGCTTGACAGCAACTGGCAATGACAACATCAAAATTCAAGAAATATTCATCTGGTTTGGAAGTAATATTTTCTTGATCAGCTGTTATCAACACCAATGGATTTAACTGTTGTGCTCTCTCTAAACATGCAACAGCTCTCTGGAAAAAACAACCAGACATAACTCTATCATAAAAATGCAAATTAAAATTTATCTATGATTATTACTTTTATTACATATTAATTTACAAAGATGATGCTCAAGGAATCATACTATATTATAATATAAACTAGAGAGGGGCAGAGAGGTCATGGAATTTTTGGCAGTGCCCAAAGGAGTGACACCAAATAGAACATTTTTAATTTGCAGTTGCCACTGACAACAATGACAAAATGTATTCAGTTTGTATAGTCTTAGCCTCAGTGCGAAGTTAAATATTTTTATTTATTCCAATACAGTTTTACACTGCTTACAAGTGTGTATTGTTGGAGGTGTGAATTCTCATTCTCTCTCACACATATTTTTGAATATAAAAAAACAAAGGAAGCCATTTTAAAAGCTTTTTTCCATATTTATTTTTTGGAAATTGTATTTAACATAAAATCAATAAAAAAAATTGCAATTAAAAGCTATTTTTCAAATTGCACTTTTTTGCTTTTTGGAAATTGTAATGATTATGATTAATTTGTAAGAGAACTTTGTACAGTCCAATTCCGTCTGGAATTATATACGTGTGATTAACAAATCACTAAATTAAACTGAGATTTCCACTTTGTGGTTGTCCAATTTTGTTAGTCACTCGTATGATTACAGACCAAACTGGACTCCACTCAGTCCTATGTATCACTTGAGAGTATGGTCTATGGATGAGGGTATAAAAGATTAGGGTATTTGACAACACAATTTATGCTTCTTTTCTAGGTGTGACTATAAATTTTAGAAATGTTTGCTTCACATCATTTTCAATTCATGTGAAAGGTTTCTAGGAACTTAGTAACTAACTACACCTAGAATTTCTTACATTTTTTCCATACTGTTCTTGAGCCACAAGAAATTGAGATACAAAATCATCTTCTGTTACTGCTTCATGATCCAGCATTGTGACAGACTTCACCCCTGCTAGGATAAGGTTTTTGCAAATTTCGGCTCCTAATCCTTTCATGCTGATCATCAAAATTCGTGATGCCCGCAACCTAGCAAACAAAATCAATGGAGAAACCTTTAACAATACTATTCTGGGTAAAATTTCCGTATTGGGGCGTACTTCATTATGCAGATAGTTTATGTATGAAAATCTCACCAATTTTCTACATAGTTAATCCTAATCCTAACCCAGCAGGACCCAGTACGCCCCAATACGGAAATTATCCCCTAGTCTGTTTCATGCTCTGAATGTCTATAACATATAACATTTAAGCTGCTGGAAAAATTGCACTGTGTAACTGAGTCTTGTCAAAACGTAAGCACTCTTCGTCAGATTACAGTGCATGCCTTTGTTTATCTTAGAATGTTTCCAGTTTAAAAATGTTGTTGACACAGATCAGCTTTTTTATTTCAAGAGGGTGAAACATTAACGATGTAATTTTGTTTCCATGTCCCTATCCTAATCTTTGCGGAGCGAATTTCTAAAACTCAAATGATAAAGAAATTGCCACAAGACAATACCTTTTCTGAGCATCAAGACCCCACAAACGGATTTGCCTGTCGTAGACTGCAGCTTCATCTTCAGTAATTGTTGTTGATGCATTATTCTCCATCCTGTTGACTCAGTTCTAACATGGAAACAGTTTCAAAAGTTGCGGGAAATGTTAAAAGGCGCATGCGAAAAGTAATCTTCCGCTGGTTCTCAAACAGTTTCGCAAACTTGTACCCAGTCTCCTGCCACTTCCGGAAGCCGGTATGAGGGTACAAGCATGGATACGGGGTTACCGGTTCTGATCTGTTCCTAGGTCATGACTGTTGACTTCGATAGAACATGTTCAAGAAACTCAAAGCAGAGGTAAGTGTAATTCAGAGTTCGTTTTTACGTTTATTATGGAGCCCCTATAGGGTCATGTCAAATTATTTTTCACTGCCAGTTTTACTGCCACTTTAGTGCCACTTTTACTAACTGGCACGTTTATTGCCAGTTTTATTACCAGTTTTACTGCGACATTTAGTGCATTCAAATTTGGGATAATTTCCGTGCTGGAGCGTACTTATTTATGCATGCAGTTTCATCCCGTACATTACTATAGAAGGTAGGTTCTGGGTAATGGTTAGTTTGCACGATTAAACAATAGCATGCGCCAGGACGGAAATTTTACCTCAAATTTTACTGCCAGTTTTAGCCAGTTGTGCTGCTTGTTTTAGTGTAACTTCAGGCGCGTACGCAGCTTTTTCTGCGAGGGGGTGCACTTTAAGCTTGAGCGGACCTTAGGTTATCAGTCCTTAAAATATGATATCTAAACAATTCTGA
>JANCMA020117140.1:0-11574 GCA_024336925.2 Zoanthus solanderi
GATCCTTGCATAGGACCTCGAGTCCTGTTATCTCTACTCCTTGGAACCTCACTAGGTTCCTAAATGTTCTAAAACAAGTTTTTCTACTTGGTCCTTACTAAATACAATGAGGTCGTAAAAGTAAACTAATTGACTGAGCAAAAGGACTCGCCGACAAGTTTACAGAATTAAAAAAAAATTAGCTGCTAAGAAATCAAACGCCTAACAAGTTATAATGTTTGCCGCGGGAAACACAATTATAAATTCCTACTTACAACTGCAATATAAAAGAGTTTGACAGCAAATTACGAATACTTAATGACTTTTTAAGAACGTGACTCCAAAGTTTACAAAAGATCAAATATGTAATTGGCTGCTAACATACAAGTACTAAAAGTTTTTTTTGGAAACAACAATAAAACTCGGCGTGCAAAGGAAATGCAAAAGAGTTTCAGTGACAGCAAATTACTAAACGTGCGTGTCATGTGTATTATTGCTGTCAATATCAGTCAGTTAAATCTAAAACCCTAACCAAAATATCTTACTGCACGTGCATACACACACTTATGGATGAGTGTTGCTTAAATATATGACGAGTGGCAACGCTAAAATTAGAGCCCCTAGCTCTTTACACCAGTTACGGCATTAATTAAGTAACTATATTTCAACTCAGGCTACCAATTCACTGACCTACACGCTTTGGTTTATAAGGACAACTAGACTGAGATTTGCACAAAAGTTATGAACAAGCTAAAAACCATCACCAGGCTGACATTTCCATCAGATAAATTTAAGAATTTTGTTTAATTATTGCACACACTTGAGATGTAGATGTAAGTTCATAATAACATTCAGTTCTAGCCGCTTTTTTTCATTTTTAAAAAGCATCCGAAAATGGTAACAAAAACCTGAATGTTCCTACGCGTTGCATAATGTACGATACTGTATGATAAAACGTTTTGTTTGGTTTGTCTGTTCAGTTTTGCAACAATGGTATTGTGGTATAACTATTGTGGTATAACTACTTTGTTACGGCAAATTTAGTGCTGTTTAGAAATATCAGGGAGTAAGAACAATTTAAAAACATTAAAATCGCCAAAAAGTTAAGAACAGTCTGGCCTCAGCCGAAACTGGCGAAAATTACTGGTTTTTAGAAGAAAAAAAAGCATGTACTATCCAACGCACTAAGTACAAAAGTTTTTTTTTTTGATCTAATAAACAAATTAGCGAAAACAAGATATATGGCTCACGCCGGAAAAGTTGCAGCCAGCTAGTAACGGTGTCAACAATATAAAATCAACATTATGTCTCAAAGTAAAAGCCTTGAATGTTTCAACTGGCGTTCTACTATACGAAACAGCTGTCCATGGCTGCTAGCAATCAGGCTCACATTTTTTATGGTAATTTGAAGGGTTAAAGCCCGTTACCAACGTGGCCATAGTGCCCAATATAGTGGCTAAATCGTTTAGAGACTTCATGAGTCAACATAATGCCGTTTTCCACATTACTTGGGTTTGGAGTCACGTGGCAGGGTTACGTTATTTCAAGATCACACAAAAACATCTCGTTTTTAGTGCTTTGTCGTATTTGGTCTTCCTACGGCTTGCTTGTTTTTATATTACATACTAATTATGCTCTACATTGGCCAAGACTTAAAGCATATTGGTTTATCAAGACAAAAAAAACCAGACCTTTCCTAGCATTAACGCAATTGTATAAATTTCAATTCCGTGACCCCTGAGTAATCATAACGTCATGAAAAATTTTTATCAAGCAACCAACCAACCAAACAAACAAACAAACAAACCTCGGCAGCTAATGAAACCAGCAAAAAATGAGAACTTACTCTTTGCCAGCAGAAATGAAAAAGGGTCCGCATCTATTCTCAACAGGACAAACAGCTTCTGAAAGTATAAGCGAAAAATGGTTGCAAATAAGACTACTGACTCATTCGGAAATCCTGATAAAATCGCACGATCTTTTCAATAACATTTCATGACAGCGTTTCAACCCATTTCAAACCCATTAAGTCGTAGAATAAGAAATTCGCAACGCACAATTTATCTGCCTTTAAATATTGGCTTACCAGCG
Source organism: Zoanthus solanderi (assembly GCA_024336925.2). NCBI lineage: Eukaryota > Metazoa > Cnidaria > Anthozoa > Zoantharia > Zoanthidae > Zoanthus > Zoanthus solanderi. The sequence goes on from JANCMA020117140.1 coordinate 2,071, forward strand.
GAAGGGAGAAATTGGTTTAAAAAAGGCAATCTTTAAAAAGTATAAGATGGTAATTTTAAGCTTGTAAATGATTTCATGTAGTAAGTTGCAAATTATGCACGGAAATTAATTTTAGACTAATATTTTTTCTTTTCTATTTTACTTAGATTGTTGTGAGTATGGGTCGCGTACTTGAAAGCCAGAAAATACACGTGTTCATGCAGATTTTAGCCTGCTGAATATAATTCAAAGCATGAAAACAACCAAAAAATGATACAAAATAAATTTTAGTCTAGTTTGTTATTTTTCATTTTAAATCATCAGATGCTTGTTACAAATTACAGGAAAAGTTCTCAAGATTCAGATAGTGTAAAACTACTTAAAATCGTTACAAATCAATAGTCCGGCCATAAAGATTGTAGTGAACTATAACTGGAAACGTCGCGATACTCAGTGGTACATGTTGCCTTGTAATCATCTTTTGGCGTCTTCCGCTATCGACAATTTAAAAAAAAGCCAATGCAATATATAAAGATTGAAAGTTTGAATCGATTTAAGACAAACCTTGGGTTAAGATTCGCTACTTTAATTTGGTTATTGAAAAGTACTACAAAAGTTGAAAGTTGTCTAGCAATGCTACCTGCGGTTCTCATATTTGTAATTTAATTTGGTTATTGAAAAGTACTACAAAAGTTGAAAGATGTCTAGCAATGCTACCTGCGGTTCTCATATTTGTAATAAAATTGAATTTATGGAGACGACAACCTACCTATGGTCCTTTAATACGTCACTGAGCTCTGTGCACAACGTGAAAGTCATGCTATGCAAAAATGACAATCTTTGTTTGCCTGCAATAGATCGACTCATTTTTCTTTTCGCAAATTTCACAGAAAGTCGAGACAGCAAATAATAGTCTAAAAGGAACGTAACGATACTATCTTAAAATGTTTGTAATTTTTTAAGAAACTTATAAAAAGCTGCAGCTAGTATTCTCTTATTAAAGTTTATGAACAGTGGTAATGGCCAATCGAAATATCAGTGTAAGCACGGCCTAAGTTTTATTATTGACGTTGTAAGGTCTGTCATTGAAAGTCTTTTTGACAAAAGTATTTTCTTTGATATTACTTCAGACTGATCACAATCTTCTGAACCAACACTGACAAAAGTATATGATTGTACACGGTTCTAGTGCACTGGTTTTAAACCGACTTATTGAAAGAAAAAAGACTTAGTATTCACACGTAGAATAGTTGTAGACTTTATTCAGGCACACTTTAATTTATATTCAAGTGAAACTAAGATGGTATCGTGATGTCCATCGTCCTGTACTGAGCTCCACAGCTAGTATCACTACAATGAAATGCAGTAGGGTCTCTTTTTTATACAATACATATATCCAGAGCTCGATATCCGCTCGTTTCGTTTCCAGACTTCAAGGACTTCCTAGTACTGTAAATTTCTTTTGAAGTCCTGACGGTTTTGTGTTATAATATATAAAATTACAAGGTAGTTTTGTGAAAAACGTCGAGTCCCTATTTATTCTTCCCAAGTTCCGTTCCTTCATTAAAACAAAATACAAACAACTTATACAGCTTTCTTTTCATTTTGATTTGCATATATATTTTAAAATTAATAGTTATAATCAGGCACACAATCTTGATGCTAAAATTATGTTGCTCATTAGTGCTAAAATAATAGTAAACAAATATAATTTTCATTTGTAACTCATTTACGATTTAATTTGCTATCTTTAAAAAAGCCCTTTCTTACAACAACAACTAACTAAACCTTTTACACCAAAAATCATTTCGTTTAAAAATTTGGCAGAAATTGAAGTGAAAACTTATAAGAAACTATCTTCTCCTTTGCTCGTTAGTTCGGTATAACATGTCAGTACAGCTTGTTTGTTTCTTCTCTAAAACCATTAGATTTTCCACTTACTAAAACAGTTACCCCCACAACGATTCATTAGACTAGAGACCAAGCTTGTCACACTGTCCTACCATGCAAAACGAACTGGTGTATATTTTCCATATTGAACCTCATGCACATGCTTACTGCAGGATTTGTTTCTAATAACATTATCTGAGTTTTAAAAACAAATAAAATCTGATATTTTTGTGGCAATCTTCTGCACCATTTGGACAAGTATGACTTTGCGAGCAAGAAAATCTAAACAGTTAATATTTCTAATTTCTTTTTTGTATAATACCTAATGAAAGGTAATCCACAACTTGGGATAAAATTCTAACAAACACACGTGTAATTACCCTCGTAATGGCTACCTATTTGGGCTCTTGACGCTTTAGAGAAACGAGAACGAAAACGCGAACACTTCACTGACGTAACAGATGATCATTAGCTGGGAAATGATGTGGTACAATAGCGTATGTTTTGTGACGTCACGATTCATCAGCTCCTTAAAAACAGCTTCTGTGATTGAAGGAGTTACAGTTTTTTTGTGCTGACTGCTAGATAGGATTAAATCTTGCTAGCCGGGAAACTGCTTTCACCTAAAAACCAGTAAGTGAGTTTCATCTCTAAGAATCTTCACTTGTTGTACAGAGTGTTTTTTTATGTTTAGAACTTCATCACAGGCTCACAGCCAAGTTTTAAAAGTTTAAAGTATTTTAAATTGTTCAATAGATTTGGTTCTATGGTTTCAATTTTATTTTTTCAATGCTGGACGATATATTGCAAGGTTTAGACCAATCAGAAACAGAAATAAAGTTTGAATGACAAAATGTTCTTTAATCACGCGAGCTTACAACTTGACAGCGGTTTCTTTTTTTTCCAGTATTTTTTCAGCAACACTAGCTGAAAGTGAATCCGGGGGAAGTTCATCACTGAAGGCTCAACGAAAGAAAGAAAAATGCGTATGAAAATAAGGTATTTTGCTATGAATGTACAATACATTTTATTCACCTTATGTTAGACTAATTTTGTAATTTAGATAAACTTATCAAAAAAAAGCAACAAAATGAAAATAAAAGGTATTGACCACATTTACATTTTGGTAAAAAAAATTTGTTAAAGATTAGCGTTCATTATACGGAGCAGATCTTCAATTCCCAGTGTGGCGGGCCGATACGACATAAAATAAGCTCGAAAACTAACGCATATATTAGCTATCAGAAACCAACAATTATGGTTTGAAAATATGCAGGAATCTGATTGGCTAATTCATTCACTAACTATAATGGTAAAAGTTGCACTGAAATCGGAGACACTCTGGTGTTTCAACAAAACCTTGAATTTTGAATAAATAAATTTGACTTAGAAAGTGAAATACTGGTTATTATTCTTTATCAAAACAATCAGGAGTTACTCCGACACTTTTGCTTAATCTAAGTCTAATTTTTAAATCGTTGTCTTTAAATTTATAACAATATAAAACTTTACAATTTAGTTTCATAATTAAATATAAACTATAGTAATAGTTTTTATCCATTCAGTCATTTATGTATTCATAAATTGACGCATTAGTTCACTTGTTTGTTAATTTGTTTATCCAATATTATTATGCTTTATCTTATTCACGTTTCCTTGTGGTGTTTTCAATTGACAGTGTTTGCATGCTTGTATTACTAATTTTGATGCTGTACGGCTATCCTGAGCCTGGCCAAGCTGCCCTGCCCACTGTCGACGAAGCGTACGCAAACATTACGTCAGAAAAAGAGAGTGTTGAACTAGAAAAAATGCACAAAGAAATAATCTCCGAGGTATATATAGAATTGCAGAGCCAAGGATATACTGGAAACATAAATGACGAAGAAAACACTTCAAAAGATTTCATATCAGACGAAACAGAAAAGACAAACGATGAGAGCTCTTCGACAAAAAAGCTAAGTGACCTTCGGCTGTCTGAGTCTGAAATTGAACAAATTGTCATTGAGGCAGTGGAGAAAGCAGAAAGAGATACTCCGATAAGAGAGATGCGATCAACTGGGCAAGCAACATACCAGGCGAGGCATTATCGTCGGAACTACAATCCCGAGTCTGCAAAGAGAACTCGACAGGCATTGATACTGGAGAAAGTTGTAACGAAAGTAACAAAAGATTTGGGGTATGTATATCATATCTTTGATACCTTCTTCTCCTAGTTTTAAAATAACTAACAGATAAATGTATTTGTAAATTTCTGAATCATTCCTTACCTCATATTGTATTAATTTTGTGTTTTTGTGGTATTTTTTTTTAAATTGCTGTAGTGCAGCCATGGAACTATCTTCCGACGAAATGAGCTTGAAGATAGACACTACGAACAGAAAGTAACTAACCATTTCTATATGGAATCTGATTTCACTGCAATGCAAGGCGCTATAAACGACTTAAAGAACTTGAAGCAAGAGTTTGAACAAACAAAAATCGTTAAATTAAATAACTACATGATTAAAATGGCATATTAAGTTCAAATAGTATAAAATAGAAATCACAAAGAGCTGTACATGAAGAAAGATTAAAAAATAGAACTTTTAAAAATTAACGTGAAGAAGATAATTTTCAGGAGCAAGTAGCGAAGCGTTCAAAGTATTCAACCAGTATTTAAAGTGTTTTCACACGTCGTTATCCCCGATTTAGTATCGACCAAAAAACGCCATCTTGAAGTGATCTTGCTAAAAAAAGTCAGCAATCTGCATATTTTCGCCCTTATGTGTTCGCCATCATAAAAGAAACCAATTTCAATAACTGATTTGGTATGCAGTAAATCTGGCAAAGGGCTGAATTCCATTTTAAAAAATCAAACAGAAAAACTGATCAAAAATGTGACAAACTGCTTCACCCAAACTTCAAACTTGTCTAAAAGGCGGGAAAATTGCTGGACGTGCGCCAAAGAGCCCGCCAAGTTAAACAACTTGAGTGTATGCTTTGATAAATGACAACTTTCTCTGGAGTAAAAAGCTCAATAAAAATCATTTGATTCATATATTCAGTGGCTTCAGTTTATTGAAGATTCGGCCATGGTTAAATCATGAAACAAAGGTTAACAGCTATAACCGCACGGTCTTGCCGGTCAGTGACAGATAAACCGATATCGCGTGATTGATTTTGACCAATTGCAGATACGAATTTTTTACAGTGAACAAAGGTTGCTTATTAAAATGCATTAAACTAAATATTGCTTGTTTAAAACAACTACATAGAAAAATGAACGCTAAAAACTGGACGTTTCGACTACTTCTTGTAGTAATTCTCAACAGTAATTATGTAAATAACGTATTCGAAAAAACATTCTTTAAACTTAACAAATGTTATAAATAAATATCCTCATGGGAACAGTTTTGCCTTTATAGAGTCTCATTGAATGTTGAGCGATGGATTTTTATACTTAATGTACAACATTTCAATTGGTCGTGCAGTGCTTCAAGATTTTTAGATATTTGGAAAGGTCTTTTGTGTCCAAATTATGTCCGTTCACGTGTCTTGCGATGTTTGTTCTTCTGTGCTTGTTTATCTTCTAAGATGAAACTCGTATCTTTTTGTGCACTTGCATAAATTTTCCATGTAACAAAACTGAATCTTTTTAAACGTTTCAAGGTTGTCGAATGACGAAGCTGCTACAATTTTAACACAACTTGAGAAAAAGAATAACAAAATTAACTGCAGTGTTCTTCCAGACGAATGTAAAGTGAGGCGCTTTAGAAATTTTCGCAGCCTGGATGGAACGTGTAACAATCTAAAATCTCCTTGCCTTGGAGCAGCTTTTACCCCGTTCAATCGGCTACTCGCCCCAGCTTATGCAGATGGAAAATCACGGCCACCAACTAGAAGAAACTTTATTAGATTACCAAATGCCCGAGAATTCAGTAATTCCGTAAGTAATATTTGTTTTCTTTTTAATACAAATGATTTTGTTTGAGAACTAAATTTTTTATCTTTCAAAAACGCATTGAGCATAGGTAAAACATGATATGATAACTATTATCAAAATGAGCGTAGGAGCACAAGGGAACAAATCAATTTTAAAAACAACACAACACTTTTAAACATGTCTTTTAAATTTAAAAGTGTTGTGTTGTTTTTAAAACTGATTTATTATCAAAATATATTTGTTTATCGATCCTGAAGAGTTTTCAAAATTTGCCAATAATATTTAGCAGCTTAATTTCCTTTTCTCTTCTATTTTGTTTAATTTTTTGTTATCATCACCATCTGACATCATCATCATCATCACCATCTGACATCATCATCATCACCATCTGACATCATCATCATCACCATCTGATATCATCATCATCACCATCTGACATCATCATCATCACCATCTGACATCATCATCATCACCATTTGACACCATCATCATCACCATCTGACATCATCATCACCGCCATCATTATCACCACCGTCACCATCACCATCATCACTATCACCATCACCATCATCATCATCTCACCACCACCATCATCATCACCATCGCCATCACCATAATCTGACATCATCATAATCGTAAGCAACATGCTAGGGCCTTTATCGTCTTGTGTATGTCTCTAACCCATTATTTTTTTTCTTATTTGTTTGTTTCGTTCATCCAATTAGTTCTTTTCATTTTCTTTCTGGCAACATTTAGCCATTACTTTTATTTTGATCATTGTTTTAAATTTTACATTTTTTGCTCTGTACACATTTTTTTCTGCTAACGCTGACAATTTATTTTTTCCTTAAAGGTATTCCGTGATATCAACCGTCCATCAAATAGTCTGACTCACATAGTTATGACGTGGGGACAATTTATAGATCACGATCTCACACTAGCTAAAGGCCAGCCAGAGCAGCCATGTCCTACAAGGGAACAAGAATGCACTAACCAAGGAGAATGTTTTGGAATAAGAGTCCCCCGGAACGACAACTTTAGAACCAATAAGAACACCAGATGTTTACAGGTTATACGTAATGCCCCAGCGGATGGTCGTTTACCCAGAGAGCAGGTGCGTTATATAATCATCATCATCATCATCATCATCATCATCATCATCATCATCATCATCATCATTGTCATCATAAGCAATACGCTTTTAACCGTGATGCTGTGTTTAAATTAATTAAGTTCCAAAGGCACTGAATTCCCCTGACACATTGAATTTTACGAATTGTTAGATCATAAGTCTATAATCTTGTTTGCTATACTTAAAGGACCTAGATTAACTTCCTTGTACAACCCCTTAACCCCCCAAACTATAGAAATTAAATCGACTAGGTTGAAAAGGTTAGGTTAGGTTATGTTACCTTGATTGTAAATCTAATCTGTTACATATATATTATAGAACTCTAGCAATATTTCTATTATTCGTCCATTTCAATATAATTATCTATGTTATTATTAGTTTATTTTTGTATTCATTATTAATTGTATTTTTATATTTCTAGGGGGGCTAGTTTACTTATTTACAAACTTACTTACTTACTTACTTACTTACTTACCTACTTACTTACTTACTTACTTACTTACCTACCAACTTACTTACTTACCTACTTACCTACCTACTTACTTACTTACTTACCTACTTACTTACCTACTTACTTACTTACTTACCTACTTACTTACTTACTTACCTACTTACTTACTTACTTACTAACTTACTTACCTACTTACTTACTTACTTACTTACTTACTAACTTACTAACTTACTTACCTACTTACTTACCTACTTACTTACTTACTTACCTACTTACTTACATACTTACTTACTTACTTACCTACTTACTTACTAACTTACTTACTTACTTACTTACCTACTTACTTACTAACTTACTTACTTACTTACCTACTTACTTACTTACCTACTTACTTACCTACTTACTTACATACTTACTTACCTACTTACTTACTTACTTTACTTAATCATCAGCAGGAAACTTAAATTGCGTGAATTCTAGAATTAATTTCGGCTCCATTATAACTCTTAAAACTTAATTTTGCAAACATGTTTCCGCAAACCTTTGCTTTCCTCGGTACGGAAATGAAGTATTGAGCATAATTTGAATTATAATGGACATTGAACAATTAAACAAAAGAAACCCGTGAAAATTATAAGGACAGCCATGTTTTTAACTTGTTGTTTGGGAGAGGGTTTAACCTAATGAATGTAGCTAACTTCTTTATTTACTTTAAAATTATTTTTCCGTCTGACGGACTTTTAATTTTTAAAACTTCAAGGCCTTATTCTGCTGGCTTGATTTTAGCTTTCAGTCTTGGTTCTTCTCTATTCAGGATTTCTTCAAAATGTTCCTTCCATCTCTTGATCTTTTCTTTTTCTTCGATTACCTGCTTGCCTTCTTTCGTTCCTATAGCCTCTACTCAATTCATTAGTAATTAATCCTGTACAAAGTCTTCTTGTCTTGTCGCTGTGCTGCTTTTTCAGTCTCCAAAGCAACTCCATGTTTCTTCTTGCATCAGCGTGCTGAGAACTTGAATTTTTTTTTCCCATTTCATTATGATTTTTTCAGTTGGTCTTCCAATCGGTCAGATCTTGCCTGCATCAATTTAGTCTTTATTTTCTTCTTTTTTTCGATCTTTTCCAATGTTTTCCTCTGATATCCAGTTTTCTTCTCGGTTCTTCTTTTGGGAGCCTATTATATTATTTTTTCATCAGCTTGTCTTATGGCTTCATTGAAGGTGGAAATGGTTAGGTCCCATTCCTGATGCGGTATTTTGAATCTGTTCACAATTTCAATTGGAAATTCTCTATTCCTTATAGGGTCCTAAATAATCTTTTTGCTCAGTATTGCTTATTAGGTCCTTTGAAAAGTATTTTGCTGTTAAACTAAGTCTTCCTCATGTTATCATTCTCCTTGTTCTTCATAAACTTCAGCGCCATCTTACTCATGAGAAGCTGATGGTCGCTTCCAACATTCGGTCCTCTCCTATTTTTTACGTCGATCAATGATCTCCTCCATCTACTGTTGATGGATCTAATTCTTGCTCTTACCGTCTGGAGATGTCCATGTGCATTTGTGGATTGTCTTGTCCTATAACCAGGTCGATTTCGTAGCAAAGGCTGGCCAGCCTCTTCCCATTATTGTTCATTTTTTCTCCTAGATCGTGTATTTCTATTATTCTTTCTCTTTTATTGTAGCTTCCGATCTTTGCATTTAGATCACCAATAAGCAGGGGCATGTCAATCTTTGGGACTTGTTTAATGATCTGCTGTTAATCTTTCTCTTCTTCGTCTGCGTCTTCTGTTGGTGCATAACAGAAGATGACGGGTGGTCAGTTTCGCGAATGTAGCTGTTGTGATCCCCTCCCTTTTAGGTTTCTATTCGATCATGGATTTCAATACTTCTCCTCTATCATGGATTTCAATACTTTTCCTCTATCATGGATTTCAATACTTCTCCTAGATCATGGATTTCAATACTTCTCCTAGATCACGGATTTCAATACTTCTCCTAGATCATGGATTTCAATACTTCTCCTAGATCATGGATTTCAATACTTCTCCTCTATCATGGATTTCAATACTTCTCCTAGATCATGGATTTCAATACTTCTCCTAGATCATGGATTTCAATACTTCTCCTCTATCA
>JANCMA020117238.1:0-14652 GCA_024336925.2 Zoanthus solanderi
ATATTCAAGTTCAAAGATTTCTTTCTCAGCAAGTAAAGACAGTATTTTCATAATTCTGGTACAGTGCATAGATCTACATAACTACTATCTGTAAAAAATATTTTCTGATTCTCTAAGTTTATTTTAAGGGCTGCAGTACTGTTCCCATAGAGGCCCTTTTAAGAATTATTATTATTATTGCCATGGTAACAAGAGGACCAAACAACAGTGTGGTAGTAAAGTTTAGTGGTAGTAAAGTTTAGTAGTAGTAAAGTTTAGTAGTGGGCAGTTGAAACATCATAGCTGTTTCTGAAAAACCTATATTTTTGGTGAAACTTGGGTTTTCACGAATGTGCTACTTTATGTTCCTTTAATCTCTCTTGTACAGGTTTCCCAATCTGTCTGCCACATTCTCTGCAGTGGATTTTGTATATTGTACATCCCAAAGATCCCTTTTTCCAGCTTTGATGATGATGATGATGATGATGATGATGATGATGGTGATGATGATGATGGTGATGATGATGATGGTGATGATGACAGTATTTTCATTGGAGGGTCAGGAAGACTGATACATTTCAAGAAAGACTAAGGAAGTAGATGAGAGTTATCTACATCTGTAGTGTCCAAACATGCTAACTGACAAATTTCTGTGAGAAAATCAAGTGTACAGAAAGCGATTCTTATTGGTATACCCACAGAGCAAGGAGGCTTTCCAAATCAGGCCCCATCCAATAAACAGCTACAGAGATAGGATGATCAAAGTTTCTCTCGCATACATACACAATAAATAAAAACAAAGCAGAGATCTACATAATCACTGATCAGGAAGGTCAGTTAGAACACTGGTCACTAAATGAGAAGCTCGTTAAAAACAATCTTGCAGTAAACTCAAAAGGTTAAAGTCAAATTCCTTCCAGTAACTTAAAATTTGAGACAATCAGATTAAATACACTATCATGGTTTTTATAAGTAGAAATAAATCAAAGTTCTCCTATGAAAATGTGTCTTTTTCTTAAAGCATCAAACTTTATTTATATGCTTATGTGTTTACATTCCATTACTTTCTTAAAAGATAAGAAATTAAAATTCTAAATCTATCAATTAAACAGCCTAAAAAGTATTTGTGCATTCAAAATATAGTTACAACAGGTTATGTACACATCTTTATAATTAAGTAAATCGTTAAGATGCTCAAAGAGGCAATAATGGCAATCAAAATGCATAACTTTTACAGACTTCAGCTTTAGAGAATTCATTATTTCCTTGTCTTCATAGTTTGTTAAGAACAGACAAACATATAAAATTATATCAAAAGCAATACAACAATATTGAACTACTTACTGTAAATTTTATACAAGCAATGACATTTTTTGAAATAATTTTTAAGTGACAATACAAAATATATTATTTTACATAGAAGATTAAATACTTTTTCTTGTTCTCATTTTTCCAAAAGATCAATAACCTTTTTATTAACTATTAAAAACATTTCCATACCTTTGCATATTTAGCAAACCTCTGAGAGGGGATATGTCTGTGAGGTGGAACTGGACGTCGCTAAATCAACAACATGAATTAGTTGTAAGAATTGAGACTTAACAAACATTGCATGCCTTGGTAAATAAAATGGGTTGAATTTCCATACTGGCACATACTTACCGGTATGTACCAATAAAATCAACTGCATTAACTGTTTTGCTTATTATGGTTGAAATATTATCTGGTAAAATTTTTGTATTAGGGTGTACTTAATTATGCAGACAGTTTATGCATAAAGTGGCCCTATGCACCCGACGGCACGATGAGGATGAATGATGATGATTATGCATAAAAATCCTAACCCTGAGCAAACAGGACCCAGCATGCTCCAGTATAGAAATTATTTTTTCCCTAAGGGATGGAAAGAAAATGATTTAACACTATTTGAAAAAAACCAAAAGTACTCCAACTGCAGAATAGAAAAATGTTGGGTTTTACATAATATATTTAATTCTTGAAATTGATCATCTGTAAAGAGTTTCAAAGATGACTTACTGTATTTACTGTGATGAATGATGAATACTGTGTCGACAGAGCTTATTCTCACATGATAAAATGGTTTAAGATGTAATAAGACAAAAATTACACCAAACTGTTTTGTAATTGTAAGCAAAAGGAAACTTAGAGTCAGCCAATAAAAACCTTTTTGTATTGCAAGTTTTTTCCACTTCTAAAAGACAAGAAGGTAGAAGTTTCTCTCGATTACATCAAACAGAATAAAATATTTATGACTATTAATACTACCTCCAACTGCCACGACATGTACGCTAAGGAAGCCATGATCCCTAAGTTTATAGCAGCAGCTATAACTGTGTTTCTTTTCCAATTTCGTGGGTTACACCACCAGCCTCCAGCTGGAGACCAGACGTATCTCGGATATGGAAACTTTTTAACGGCTCCCTGAAAACGACAAAAATTGAAAACACAAATTTCGTTAATTATACTTGCTGTTAACAAATGATAAAAGTAAAATTATTTCCCCCAAAACAATGTTAAACGTATAACTCACCATTTTAGCAGGGCCACAAAACCAAATGCACGCTGAGCCTAATGGGAGAATAACCCGAAATGCACTGCGTTCCTAAAGTTTACGCATGCTCAGTTCACGATACGTGTTTGAGACCAATCGAATTCGATCAAAATGGCGGAGGCAAGAGAAGTAAGTGTCTAGAAAAAAAAAATTTTATTTTCATTTTAATTTTTTCGAAAGATTCTTCTTAATTTTAACTCAGAGCTTGGTAACATTGAAAAAATATATTTTGTTTAATTTTTAATTATTTTTGTCATAAGCTTTGAAAACGTACATAATTTCCACTAATTTCAGAACGTCCGAAACTTGAGTGCCGCATTTGTGTTTGTATCGGCGCGAAGTCGGAAGTTCTTAAAATGCTTCTAAAATTTTAAAGTCGTTCTCCCTTTTCTTTTTCATGAAGTCTCCAAAAGCGAATACCGATGAAACAGGTGAGTTTTTACGAGGTTCTTCTTTAAAGGTTGTTACCGTTTGCGCTTTTAATAATCAAATTTTATTTTTGTGGTTTCGTGTCTTGGGATTCGCGCTCAGTGGCTCATTTGCGTGTTTTATTATAGGCGACTCGACTGATCAGGAGTTTGAGTTATCAGCTGATATGATGATACACGACATGGATGATGAAACAACACTTGAAGAAGAAGAGCTACTTGAAGGGAAAGAAGAAGAAATAAGCGATGAGCTGGAAGAACTTCAAAAGGTTCGTGTTTTTAAATAGTTTTTAAAACTTAAATCTGACTTGAAGCGATGTATCACGATTTTAATTGGCATTTAACGAACACGCAATTTAAACCTTTTTTGTCTGTTTTGTTTTAATTTTTAATCTGCAGTTTATTCATAATTTATTGCTCATAGTATACTTAAATAGGCCTCTTAATGAACTGATGTTGAAAAAACATTTTAGAAAGGTTTTGTTTTACTTTTCCTTAGTTTTGAAAAATAATTTTGGTAAATCAGTGTTACTGCATTGACACCGTTAATTTTTAGTATTTAAGTATCAGTTCATCAAACTTGAATGAATATTTCATAATTAAGCTATTGGATTAATAACTTGTAGATTTTAAAAACTTGATAAAAATCATGACCTTTTTAATGACAGACATGTTTCCGCATTGCTACTGCCATCGTCTGTGAAACTGATTAAATATTCGTAAGTGAGTAAATATACAAGATTGAAAAATTAGTATTCAGAAAAAACAATAGAAAACTAACAATAGTATTATAAGTACAGATTTTAAAAACTTTGATTTAATTATGTATTACACAATAGAAATTTTGTCTTCTTAAAAACAATTTACTTGCCATATTGTTCAGAAATTTTTGAATTTAAATAAAGATTACAAAAAAAATGTAGACAAAGTTAAACTTGAATATTGCCTACCATATTTCAGTATTTTTTAACAAGGAAGTTCATCATATTATACCTGAGAACTGCCTTCTTTTGGAGAACACAGTTTTTTGTAATTTTATACAGTTTTTGTAGAAAAAAATATTTGTCAGTATTGCAGTATGCTGTATTATTGAGTCATAAAATAGTAATTAAACTGAGAATTTGGGTGATATAATTATAATTATTTGGAGTACAATTTGTGATAAAATTAAACATTAGTAAACCAATTAATGAAACTGAAAACACAAAAGCTGGTTTATCCTGAATTATAATGAGGATCATTATAAACTGTGATGGAGTGAAGATACAAGTCTGAATCATCATCAATCCAACTTTGATCCTGGTTTATCCTTGTAAATGGGGGTGGCTAGATTTACCCCACTTTAACAGCAATCTCTCCCACTCTCCATCTCACTCCATTCATGGCATCCTCTTTCTCCAAACCAACACTCTTGCTCTCCTTCTTCCCTTGCGTCTTCCACGTCTTCTTTGGTCGTCCTTGCTTCCATTTGCCCTTCACTTCAAACTCCAATGCTTTTCTCAAAACATACCCATCATCCCTCCTCAACACATACCTGTACCATCTTACTCCATTCACCTTTGCCATCTGAACCACTGTTTCCTTCAATCTCAACATCTCCATTAGGTCCTCTGTCCTCTTTTTCTCAATCAGTTTTGCACCACATGTTGCTCTTACCATTGCTCTCTCGGTCCTTCTCAAAATTATCATCTCATTTTCCCTCAAATACCATGTCTCACTCCCATATAACATTGCCGATCTTACACAACTCTGATAAACCATTCCTTTCATCTTAAGGGAGAACCTTTTTGAGTTCAGCAACTCTCTGCATTCCTTGAACTTCATCCACCCAATTCTTGCTCCCTCTGTCATAGCTGCCTCATAACCACCACTTGCATTCACCCTATCCCCCAAATAACAGAAACCTCTCACCATTCCACCTCTTCACACAACTCCTCCACCAGTTCTACTAATCCATTAACTTGATTCTTGCATCTTGCACACACAAAATCTCCCCCAACCTTGAGGTCACCCTCTTTGCTTTCACTTATCTTCCATGGATCCATTTCCCACATGTCACACACAACACTGAATTTACCATGCTTCCCAGAAATACCACATGGATCTACTTTACTTACAGGATTTAAAGCAATATATATAGAAAATAGTTCTAGACTAGTGAGCAAAAACATATCAGAGAAAAAAAAGAGAAGAAAGCTTGAAGAAGAAAGTGGTGGGTGTAAAAATAGAGTAAGTTAAAAAGCAGGGCTTTCAATAGCTATTTTGCAATACATTGATGGCCGAAACCGTAATGCTGTCTGACGTCAAGGTGTGAATAGGCTACCTGCCTTCTTTCTATTAGTTGCTGCTATACCTTGAATTCTTGTATATTTTCATTTTAATTGAGTGGGTAATAAAAACAAAAGTCAATATGACCTTGGTGCCCTCTGACAGTGGGCTTGGTGGCCTATTTTTGCCAATAATGGTAAGGCAAAAGAACCTGTGTCCCCTAAAATTTGAAACTTCAAGATCAAGTCCTAAATCCTGGTCACTATTTTTTTTTTGTTTCTTTGTTGTAAAATATGTGCAATCATACCATTTCTGTTTGTGCATGTAATATTAAAAAAAAATTCTCAGACTTTCATCCAGTCAGATTTCACTAATTTCTAAACAGGAATTGTTATACTGTGCATGGTTAAGTTGAAACCTCAAATGAAAATTTAAATTGCTCGATATGAAGTCCAATTATATTGATTAAAGAAAAGGGTCAGATCTTAGAACTGCATACAAGTAAGGAAATTGTTTAGTTTGAATCTTTTTTTAACAAATGGATGATGGTGAGTTTTGATGTCCTTACTTAAGTCTTGAACGTTTCTCCATAGCAGCCCCAGAGCATCCAATGATCAATTCATTGAAGCCTGAAAAGTTGCTTTATTTTTGCACTTGAATTGTGTATGTAACTAATGCTTTGTTATATCATTGTATTGAGTTTTGTTCTTGTGTCTCATTTGGCCGCAGTTCAAAAATCTTAACATTATAATTATGCTATTGTTACCATAATTTCTGTATTAAGAAATACAGGGGGCTAAATTGAAAAGGGGAGCTTATTTTTTCAGCATCCAAGTTTAATCTATTTTTTTCTGCAGTTTGTATGGGACTGCAACAACCTTGTGTAAAAAGTCCTACTTTGTTTATGAGCAACTATTAAACTACCTTCTCCAGGTCCACAAAGACATGATACAGTGTCTTCTTCTTTTCATTGAACTTTTCTTATAATTGCCTCATTATAAAAATGGCATCCATTAACAACCTTCCTGGGCACAATTTAAACTGCCAACCATCCACTTTTATCAGTTGTATCAACCTCTCCTCAAATACCTTTTCAAATATTAATCAGTATGCCATAAAAATTTAGCATACCAGTAAGTTTGAAACAGATAGCTATTACAGTTTATTTACTTATTAGGAAGGTGACATGCCTCTTGAAGACCTACTCGCAATGTATGGTGGTAATTTTGGTGAAAATCCTGAGACAACTACAAATGAAGCTGTGCCATTAGAAGAGATAAAACCAGAACCCTTGCCACCCCCTGTTGAGGCTAACAAGTCATTACCAGAACAGAGAGAACGGTCCATACTGACCCCTGAGGAGCAGACAGATGAAATCACTGCAATGGCACATTCCCCTCTTTCTCCTGCATCCTATGCTGAGACATCTCCCTCCCCATCATCCCCTCCAACTAGTCAAACAGGGAATTTGTTCCCTGAAAACCAGAGAATAACCAGAGGATGTAAGTAAAGAGAATAATGACCATTTCATAATTTATTTGAAGTTTACTGTTGACCAAAGATTTGATTTTTGCAGATCTGAATGGTTGGCTTAGGTCATTACTTATAAAACATTTTGCGAGTCATTCAGGGTTCTCCCTAAATTTTGGAGTAGAAGGAGAATAAAATGGAGTAGCCGGCAGAGGAATTTATAAAAGCGTGCAAGTGCCTTCTATTTATTTTTTAATTTGGATCTGAGTAGCCGGCGCAGCCAGGACGACAAGCCGGCTATTTTCACCAGTCGCCGGGGCTTACAGAGATCTCTGTCATTATTGAAGATACCATATTTTTTCTTGTCTAAGCCCATTTATATATAAATCAACCCCCATTTTTTGAGCCAAAACAACAGTGCTGTTTTTGAATGCTCGTGTATAAGTTGACCTCCATGTCTGATGACACAAAACAATAAAAATGTAAGAATTTGAGAACTGATCAAAATAAAAGAAGTGATATCATTAATACATTATCCAGACAGACCAATCAGAGTTTGACAAAAAGAGCCAATTAAATTTAACAGCAACCAAGCGTGTGACTCGTGACACTTTCACTGAATGATTCAGTTGCAATTGTATGATTCATGTCACTGTGTTGCACAGTTGTCAGTTTTATTTTTTTAAAACTTGTCAATGCAAGTCTTTCTTGTATGATGTCATTTGATCTTCCTTCAGTTTGTGATTGAATGTCTCAAAGGTGCAGCAAAGTGATTTCCTCTGCGGAGAACCTCCATCTCTTATATTTCATATCTATGCTTCAAAGCACTGCTGCATTGTCTTATATATTTTAAGAATGCTACTTGCTTAAGATCTTTAATTCATGCTTTTCTAAAAGCAGCACTTCCAGTCTGCTGTGTTGGTCGTATGAGCAGATAATATAACACAGATGAGATTGAAGAATTATTGTGTATTTTTTATCGCTTAGTGGCAGCAGCATATTTAAATGAAAGTGAGTCATCCAGTGAAGATGAAGATTATTCTCCCTTTGAGGACTGGAAAAAGGTGATTTATTTTCTTTTCTCAGTCTACAAGTGATTACTTTGTTAAGCTAAACAAGCTACATCCATTAACAGTTCTAGGCAGTACCCTCTACTTCAAATTTGGAGGAATCCTCTAAGAAGCGCATACTTTCCTTCTTCTTACTCTGTAGTACCTGTTTTATACAAACCTGAATGGATTTCCTTAGAAGTCCTATATTCATTTTACTAATCCTATCGACCTACTTTCTCTGTTGTGCCTTCTACTTCAAACCTGAATGGATCCCTCAGAAAGCCCTCAGTGTCCTACTTCCTCGGTAGCATCTTCTACAACAAACCTTAAGGAATTTTCTGTAAAGCCCTTAATATCCTTCTACTAATCCTCTGTATTACCCTTCTACTTCAAACCTGAATGGATTCCCTGAAAAGCCCTTAATATCCTTCTACTTCCTCTGTAGTGTACTCTTCTACTTCAAACCTGAATAAATGCCCAGAGAAACCCTTAGTATCCTTTTACTTTCACTGTAGTGTACTCTTCTTTCTCAAACCTGAAAGATTTCCAAGAGAAGCCCTTAATTTCCTTCTACTTCCTCTGTTGTACTCTTCTACTTGAAATCTGAATGAATCCCCAGAGAAACCCTTAGTATCCTTTTACTTCCACTGTAGTGTACTCTTATTTCTCAAACCTGAATGAATCCTCAGAGAAACCCTTAGTATCCTTTTACTTCCACTGTAGTGTACTCTTCTTTCTCAAACCTGAATGAATCCCCTGAGAAGCCCTTAGTATTCTTCTACTTCCTCTGTAGTGTACTCAAGTTCTACTCCAAACCTGAATGAATCCCCAGACAAGCCCTTGGTATCCTTCTACTTCGTTTATATTGTACCCTTTTTCTTCAAACCTGAATGGATTCTCTGAGGACCCCTTATTATCTTTATACTTACTCAGTAGTGTACACTTCTACTTTAAACCTGAATGTATTCCCAGCACCTGGTTTTGCTGAAGTCAAATAATATAACATTTCTAGGAAATCCAAATTGGCCCAGAACATCAAGCTGAAGTTCCAGAGCATCTTAATCCATATTCTGGTAAAGGTATATTTATATTTTGTTTCTCAAACCACAGTTAGTAATATTTTCATCATTACAGGTTTTCAACTTCCTATACCATGCAAATATTTTTGATATAGCTTCTTAGTGTTTATATGTGAATTATTTTAACTCTTTGCTTTGATTTTATAAAAATAGTAATAAGTAGTACAGTAGAGTATTAAAACTTTTAAATCCTAGAAAATATCTTCCCCTATTCTTCCCAATTATGTCAGTTAAAAGTCATCATCATCATCATCATCATATTCGGTTTTACATCCGTTTTACATGCTGGCATGCGTTGGACAGTTTTCAGAAAAATGACTTCCAAGCTAACCTATCTCTAGCCAGGTCTTTGCTAACTCTTCTTTCTCTCATATCCATCTTTATTACTTCTTCCCATGTTTTCTTTGTCCTTCCTCTACCAATTGAACCTGCTAAAGTGTATTAAAAATTTTTATTTTTCACTGTAGAAGTTCATGGTGATGACAAGTGTTTATGGAATCCTTGCAAATTAAGTGACAAAGAATGTAAGGAAGGTTTTTTATTTATTTTAATTTTATAACTTTGAAAAGTGACTTATTACAAGTGTTTTATTTAAAGGTACTGTCGCAAGAAATTATTTGGCAAGTTGTGCTTCAGTGATGATATTACAAGCCTAGTTGTAATAAATTATATGTATTAAGCTCTACTGTAACTTTCTTGTCTCCTTTATCCTGTACTTGTCTGACAATTTTTCATTGCACTCTGCAAGTTGTAAACATTGCAAGTTTTAGAAAAATTGTCATGTGTTACAGTTTCAAAAGCCCAAATGTGTGACAGTTTTACAAACATTGAGTTGTGAACACATAATTTGAACTAGAATGGCAATTTAAATTTTAATATACTTTTTTATATATTATAAGCAACTCGACTCAGCCTGAGTCCTAAAATACTTAATTTTTGGATTATTTCAGGTGTAAAAGTTGCTAATCAGTTGCTTAGCAAATACATGATATAAGGAATGCCATTTATTGAGCCCAAAAAGTTGCTTAATTTTAGGGATCATTCAGGGTATGAATCGCTTAGTAGAAAAGGTTCTTTAAGGCGATTTTTTTTCCTTGTGTCTTTATTCTCAAAATGAGTGACACAACATAAATCTGAGAGGTTAGTCATGGAAGGCATGTTTTCATGCAGGTGCAATTTGACAAACTCAGCCCTGATGGTTGCTTATTTTTCAGCATCTCAAAAAAAAAAAAGCTAAATCCTTTACGAGCCTAGTGGCCCATGGAGCAGGTGCTTATCTCCAGTATCGTTGCTTATCACAGTTGCTTACAGTTAGACAACTCAGCCATAAAAGTTGCTTAAATTTTGGACAAGTCAGCCCTGGTTGTTTATAAACTGTTTGCTTATTTAAGAAAGTGTATTACTGTATGATATAAACTTTGAATCCTACATCACTTTTTAAACTGTAGAAACAAAAGGATTTACAATTTACTAGTGCAGCTGATTTCTGGGCAGATAGTTCTTCCTTTTTACATTGAAGCTGCTGGTTTGGGTCAATATTTTGAATATTTAGGATACACACAGAGCCGTTAAAAAATTACTTTAATTTTATTTGGGTCTGCTCAAATTTTTTTCTGTATTATTGTTGACTTTTTTCATACAACACAGATAAATCACTTTCATAAACACGCTGCAAACTTTTTCTCGGACTAAACATTTATTTTGAAACTAAAATATAATAAATTAAGCAGTCAGCATGACGTATATAAAATTTTTAAAATTTTGTATATGTCATGTTGACTGTTTAATTTATTATATATTAATTTTTCTATTATCGTCAACAAGAGTTTTAGCTCCAACGTAAGTGGTTGACTTTATTATTTTGAACTTAGAATAAGACTTTGTCCTAAAGATCAAATTGGTTAACAAGTTTTCAAAACTGAGCCGAGAAATCTAAGCTGCAAAAAGTCATTCATCAACATTGTTGTAATCTCTTGTGAGCCAAGAGTTTCTGTTGTTTAAATTAATGTTTCTGCTCCTCATGCTTGATATTACCTCCTTTTAAGTTTATATTATATTAGAAAATAACCAAAATAAATAAATAAATAAAAAAAAGAAAATAACCAAAATAGTGTGTTTACTGTGATTGGTCAAATATGTAAGGTACTTTGTTCATGAGAGAAGTGCTCGATAAGGCCATCACTTAATTCTGGTTTTTCTAGTGTTAAGTGGATGAGAGTCTATCTCTTCCTGGCTGGGACACTAATTTACCACAGTTTATCTCTTGGCAGATGATGGTAATCATTAACTTAACCTAGAAGGATAGAAAGCTGTGTGAGCAGAAATTAAGGTCACACAAATGTTCAAATCTTTGCACAGTGGGTGATCTAACCCGAGACTTTATGGTTGTAAAGCAGAGATTTTATAACTAACTGTACCAACCACTGAAATGCCATTGTGATTGGTCATATGACTGGGAAACCACAGCTAGAAAGCAAAACAATTTCGCTCATATTTGTAGTTTGGTGTTTATTTTAAAGTTATTTCATAAAAGCAATAAAACATACTTCTCTATGGGTTAACCAGCATAATATACCACTTGGGATTGCTGGGAGCCTTTGGCTCGGGATTTACAGCTTTTCTCATTGTGCAAGGTTTATTATGCCAATAAATGCATAGAAAAGTATGTTTTATTGCTTAATGATATATATATATATATATTTTTTTCAAAATGATATTTAGACAATATACAATTTGTAAGCATTTTCAAATTTGTCTTTTATCTCTGCAGTGCAATTGTATCTTAATGCAATACATAGACCATTGCCCCTAACCAATGTTACTAGGGACGATGAACAGGTTTGTCGCACATGTTTATTCTTTGCTACCGTACTGTATGTCAAACAAACCAATGTTAAACTGGTAGTCATTAGGTTTATAAGATGTTTCTAGTTTTTATTGGTCTAAAAGTTTTGTCAAAGTGTAAATACTTTATTGGCGAAAAAGCTATAAAATTGATTATCATCATGTTATTTTCTCACACCCAAAACACCAAGTCAGCAGTGCATTTGATTTAATAATCAATTCCAGGTTATAAACAGAATATAAGAAGCTGGTTTTTAGCTTTAGTAAGAGCTCATTTTCATTGTCTCAGGGTTAATTCTCTGAGATTCAGCTTTGTACCCTAAGCCTGGAACCCTCCCACCGAGGCTAAGATCTTCCATTGCCTCCTTTCTATGCATATCTGAGACTAAAAACTGATTTTGTTTTTAAAGATTTACTTCTTGCTGGCAAAACACTGGACTGGTCAGTTCTAACTTCAAAAAATAGTTAAGGTGTCATTAGTTACGACGACAACAACCTGTAACAACTCTTTATTTGTACAATAATATGATAAGAAGAGTAAATACCAGAATAGAGGTGAAAGAAAAAAGGCCAGAATAATGTATATTGTGTCATCTAAAAATAGCAAAACGCTAATTGAGTTAGAAGCTTTACTGTAACTTAAAATCAAATAAAGTTTTCAGTGTGCATGAACCAGGGTGGTCTACATATGAAGCCCAGTAAAAAAGCAGTTGAAATCAAGGAGATAAGAGTAAAACAGTTACTGATCTTAAATCCAATGCATGTTTGTTGTTGTTTGCTTCTAACAGAGAGGCCACTTACAGCAGTTATCATGAAGTTTTCAAACTTGAGTTGTCAAAATTTGCCTCCCTTAGCTTTTTTGCGAGTGGAGAATCATCCACTAGCATTGGAATGGTTGTGGTGGGGGAAAACATGTAACAATAGAAAGTCCATTTATCCAGTCATATCACTGCTCATGTAATAGATTAGAAGTCACTGAGAAACATTGAATCAATTCTTATTCGTGATTTTAGCCAGTCATGTTTATCATAGGAAGCCAAGAAAGTTTGGGTCACTCCACAAGGATCCACAGGTACCTTTAATTAAACTTTTAAACGATTATTATTTTCTTCTGTTAGGCATTGTATCTGTTATTACAATGTGGCTATAATGTGGAGGAGGCTGTAAAGAAACGACAAGCTCAGGCCAATCCACAAGCAGGTAAGAAAAAGGTATCTTTTTAATTTTGAAGAGCCATTTTTATCGGAACTTGTGGGTTGAGAACTGTGCTGATTGTATGAACATAGTAACGATATTCTTGAGGCTGAGGAATGTTTTATAAACTGCAGAAAATCATGAAAATGTTTGTCTGAAGTGTTGACAACTTCTGTATAGTTTTACTATTCAAAGACCAGGGGACTGTGGAAAGTGTAGCGTTTTCAAGAACATGCAATTGATTTGACTTATTGTTTAGGAGCTGCTGTGATATTAGGGACTTTTTTCCATGGGGGTAAGCACTACAAAATTTATGAGGGATAACATTTTTTCTGACTGCACCGAAGGGGGATCATATTTTTCCCTGTACCATTAATTTAAGAATAATAATAAAACAAAATGTAATAATAAATGATACTGTAAGTCCCTTTAGTAACCAAGTCTATTTCCTCTAAGAAATGGCTCTTTGGTCCGAAGAAGAATGTCGGGAGTTTGAAAGTGGTAAGTATCCTAATTGTTTTACCTTACCAGCTGCTATGAAAAATTATTCTTTCGTGGCATTGAGCATAGAGATAAAAAAAGTTAGACATACAGTATGTTCTAAACTGACGGTAAAGATGCAGTTTGGAGTTCTTATGCTTTGACAAGCAAATTATCAGTTTCAGATTCAATAAAGCAGAATCAAACGAATTTGAATGTTTTTTTAAATGAAGTTATTTTTTACCTCTTAATATAAATTTTTTATTAATATGCTGGCCAGCCATATTACCAGATGGTAAACTCTTTAAAAGTATTTCCAAAAAGTCATTGTTAGTCTTTGAATTTTTTAAATCTTTAAGTTCAAGACTATGATCGATGTTGCAACCTATTTTATTTTTTCGAGCATGTAAATAAAATGTTGTATATAGTTGTTGTTGCTATAGAATTGAAATGGGTTAACATTAACTTCTTGTTTTAGGACTTCGTATGTTTGGAAAGGATTTTAGACAAATTCAGCAAATAAAGGTAACAAAAATCAGTTTTGAAGTGTAAACTGTCATTTATAAAGAACCTGTTACAGTCTTAGTTACGTGTGAAGCTGGGAGCCATGTAATTAATTTGTTTATTAGTTTTTCAATGTAGTGTTGATTAAATCAGATGTAAGGAACTGAGGTTTCAAGCTTTTAGTCCTCTAATGCATGTGACGAATCGCTGTGACGAAGGGCCATCGCTCGAAACGTACACACTATCTCGGCGTTGATTATAAATTATTCATCCTTGATGTGTTTAAATTACGCTTTTTACCTAATGAAGGTAATTTTGTAAAAAAGAAAACGAGTAGTGTTAGATTATGTACACAATGTGGGCGCTTTTATAGGTAATGTCAAGAACTGTTGGAGAACTTGTGCAGTTTTATTACTTGTGGAAAAAAACTGAAAGACACGATGCGTTTGCCTGCCAATCAAGGCTGAGCAAAAAAAAGTATGCCTTCCACCCAGGAATTACGTGAGTAATCATTGTACTAGCTTATTAGTATAGCAAGTAAATGGCCATTATTATTCGCAACCTTTTGCAGGCTTCTTATGGTGCTCTATAAACCCTTTTTCCAACCCTTTGTTATCGTAATTTGCATAATGAGGAAAAGTGTAAAGGAATATTCCTTTATATATTATTTTCCACTTTTCTATTCACTCCATTGTATATTTAGCAATTATTGAATGAGGCTGAGTAGGATATGAAGAATTCTGCAGATCTCGATGTTATCCACCGAGGCCTTCGGCCTCGGT